>CAUYRH010118119.1:0-23615 GCA_963574655.1 Perodicticus potto
TTTAATAGGAATTGCATTAAAAGTATATATTGTTTTGGGTAGTATAGACATTTTAACAATGTTGATTCTTCCCAGCCATGAGCATGGTATGTTTTTCCATTTGTTAACATTTTTGGCTATTTCTTTTCTTAAAGTTTCATAGTTCTCTTTATAGAGATCTTTCACTTCCTTTGTTGGGTAAACTCCCAAGTATTTCATCTTCTTTGGCACTACTGTGAAAGGTATAGAATCCTTGACTGATTTTTCAGCTTGGCTATTGTTGGTATATATAAACCCAGATTTATGGGTGTTGATTTTGTAGCCTGAGACATTGCTCTATTCTTTGATCACTTCTAAAAGTTTTGTAGCAGAATTCCTGGTGTTTTCCAGATATACAATCATATCATCTGCGAAGAGTGAAAGTTCAATCTCTTCTGACCCTATCTGTATACCCTTGATTGCCTTTTCTTCCCTAATTGCAATGGCTAAAACTTAAAATTCTACTTCTAAGTTATTAAACAAAATGCATTGAAAATACTGAGTGACCTGCAAAAATATTTCAGTTACAGTTGAAAGAATCAACCTACTCACCTCTACTACATAGACTATTTGAATGTCATTTTTTATTTTTCAACTAAATAACATGTGTTAAGGATGAGTTTTGAAAAAAGTTGATAAAAACTTGCTTACATTTAAGTAAGTGCTCTTTTTGAGTTTATCTCTTACTTTTCACTTTGTTTTACTCACAGCACTCTCTCTTTTTTTAATTTCTTTTTATTTTTCTTTTTTATTAAATCATAGCTGTGTACATTAATGCAATCATGGGGTACAATGTGCTGGTTTTGTATACAATCTGAAATATTTTCATCAAACTGGTTAACAAAGCCTTCATGGCATTTTCTTAATTTTTGTGTTAAGACATTTATATTCTGCATTTAGTAAATTTCACCTGTACCCTTCCAAGATGCACTGTAGGTATGATCCCACCAATTACCCTCTCTCCACTCATCCGCCCCCCTCCCTTCTCCTCCCTTGCCCCTTTCCCCATATTCTTGTGCTATAATTGGGTTATAGCTTTCATATGAAAGCTATAAATTAGTTTCATAGTAGGGCTGAGTACATTGGATACTTTTTCTTCCATTATTGAGATATGTTGCTAAGACAAATATGTTCCAGCTCCATCCATGTAAACATGAAAGAGGTAAAGTCCCTATCTTTCTTTAAGGCTGCATAATATTCCATGGTGTACATATACCACAATTTATTAATCCATTCATGGGTCAATGGGCACTTGGGCTTCTTCCATGGCTTGGCAATTATGAATTTGGCTGCAATAAACATTCTGGTACAAATATCTCTGTTATAATGTGATTTTTGGTCTTCTGGATATATATCTAGTAGAGGAATTATAGGATCAAATGGCAGGTCTATTTTTAGATTTCTAAGTATTCTCCAAACATCTTTCCAAAAGGAATATATTAGTTTGCATTCCCACCAGCAATGTAGAAGTACAGACATTGCAATTGGGGAAGAAAGGATGATCAATGGTAGCCACATAGGGTCAGAAGAGATCAAACTTTCACTCTTTGCAGATGATAGGTTTGTACACCTGGAAAACACCAGGGATTCTACTACAAAACTCTTAGAGTGATCAAGGAATACAGCAGTGTCTCAGGTTACAAAATCAACACTCATGAATCTGTATATATACTCATGAAGCCTTTATATATACCAACAATAGTCAAGCTGAAAAAACAGTCAAGGACTCTATTCCATTCATAGTAGTGGCAAAGATGAAATATTTGGGAATTTACCTAACAAAAGATGTGAAAGATCTCTATAAAGAGAACTAGAAAACTAAGAAAAGAAACAGCTAAAAATGTTAACAAATGGAAAAACATACCATGTTCATGGCTGGGAAGAATCAACGTTGTTAAAATGTCCATAATACCCAAAGCAATATACAATTTTAAAGCATTTTCTCTCTTAATAGTGACACATCCTTTAATACTGGTGGGAAATAAGAAGAAAGTTCTTAAACAATTCATTGCACACATGCCATATTATCATATATCTGTATGCAGAGCTTCCCAACATGTGTCAAAATATCCATTTCTTACAGAAATATATAAGACAGGGATAGACTGGAGGCGTTAACTATTGTGTCATTAAAATACAGCTTCTAACTGAACAGCCAAGTCTTGCCCTTTGCATTTGCTGTTTTTTCATTCAAATTAATTGTGTACCTTTGTTCTCTTACATGACATATTCTAGGATCATTTTGTCAAGTTCAAGTGATACCGTTTTTAAAAATTTTGATTAAAATGTGTTGAAATATGTAGGTGAACTTGAGGTAGCTACCACAACCTTGCAGTATTGTTTCCCTGCATCCATGGATTATGACATCCATATATATATTTATTAGTTTATAAACTACACTTTTCTTGCTCTCCAAAAATCTTTTCTGTTTGTTAGGTTACTCTTTGATATTCTTATTTTTACTTTCAGATATGAAAATGGTTTCTAATTGTAATTACAGAGACATTTTTAATGGAAAAGCATCTTGGAATGCGGTATTTTGGGGGTTGTTAACATTTAAATAGACGGCCCCAGGGTTTTTTTTACATTGATGGAATTTTTAAATAAAATCAACATGAATTGAATTTTACCTTTGAAATCCATTTTAAAATGGCATTCAGACTTTTAAAATCATCCACTAATATGTTCACAATGTCGTTAGTTTGAAAGGTCTTTGCTTTCTACTTATTATTTTTGAATATAATGAACCATTCAGAATTTCAAAGATCTAAGCCTACTCTTTAAAAAGAGAATGTAGGTGCAATTAGATTAATTAGGTTTGGTTTGGCTTGTTGCTATCTCACTGATGTATAATTCTCATTTCCCATCTTGTGAAGATATATTTTTTAGCAAAAATTCACAATAGGAAAAAATGCTCTGATGAATCTTTGGTTAAAAATTGCTGAGAGAGAGAGAGAAAGTGTGTGTATCAGTTTATGGTTTTGTGCTTCTCCTTTTAAGATTTGTCTTCTGCAACCATAATAAAACACATGCCATGGGCATATATTTCAATGGTATCTGAAAAAGAAGATCAGATTTGTAACCTCTAGTTAGAGTAGGGAAAATTTATATATTTGATGTTGATTTAACTATGAGACCATATAGGCAATTTAAGTGACTGTCATGCAGAAATACAAGGGACAGAATTTTGCTTCAATTTTCATGCAGAAAAGAATGTGTAATTTTACAATATTTTTAGTTCAAAGATTAATGGAATCAGTCACTGTTCAAAAAGCATTGTCAATCCTTCTCTGAAGTCAACCTCAATAATAGAACTAAAAGAAGTATAACCAATTACCAGTGTCATTAGCAGTCACCTTACCCAGTGACTTGAAAATGGATGGCCAAAATGGAAGAATGATGTCTTTAATTTGCTCACATTCATCCTGAAAGTTAAAGAATGAATGGACTATTTTCAAAAGATGGGAAGAGGCAATTTATCTTTGTTCATACTGGGTAGACTATTTCTGCTTCTGTATGTAAAGTAAATAGAAATACAGGGAGGAGAAAAATTGAGAAAAACAAAACTAGGGGAGGGAAGGTGAGAAAAGATAAATGTTTAAATAAAGGATGACAGAATATTAGAGACAGAATTTCAAAAAGAAGGGCTTTTGGTGCAGCCGAGAAGGAAAAATCAAAGGAAAAAAAGTAAAAAGAAGAATGGAATAAACAGACCACTTCTTCTGTTGCACTGTGCCAAAGAGACAAAAACAGTCGAGGTAGAGAAGAGAATCTTTAAAACATACACACAAAATTTTGATATTATTACAGTTTGAAATACAGAGCCCCCAATATGATTGGATTGTAACCCATAGAATAACATAAAATCTATAATTTTCTGCTCATCTAAACAATTAAATACACAAATAAATGATGGAAAAGGAAGCATTTCCTATACTGAAGAATTCCATTTAATAAATATGGAAGGAATAAGGAAAATACAAAATTACAGTTAAGCAAATATTGTAATAATAATTGTAGTAGCTGTCATATACCAATGGTGCTATAATTAGTGGGTGAAAGTTAGAAGAGAAATTGGACATTTGCATGGCAATTTGCAGGGCCTCAAATATGTTTCTCAAGGTATTTATTAAATGCGAATGGGAAAGGAGTAACTTTAAGTGTAGAAACTCCAGTACCTATAGACAGAAGCTCAGTCAAGCAATCACCAATAACATTACAAATAAGACTTTTTGACATTACGTACCCACTGATATATACTGAGAAGGTCACACTGTCATTTCTGTGGTATTCTTGCAAAGATGCATAACCCCATGGGGAAAAAAAAATGAGAAATATTCTATCAAGTCACTGACCAAATGCCCCAGCCAGTGGGGGCTTCATCAAGGGCCCGAGGGGAAGTCAACCTGGATTAGAGACAAACCAGACACAGAAAAGGAGACCAAGTTGAGAATCTGATCAAAGTCTCAAATTTTATCTTTTACAATGCAACTTATATAGGGTTAAGAAGAAGGAAGCAGCCCTTAGCTAACGTGGTCAGGGCCGTTGGGTTGCTAGGATTCCTAACCGCAGATTGTTCTCCAGTAAAGGCTATGGGTGGGAAATTTCTAAGAAGAAGCAGAGCGTTAAACTAAGGAGGATATGTTGCCATGGCAGTTTTCAACCCTTGACTCAATGGGCTAACTGCAGGCTGGGTCAGTTTGACTTTTGGGAAATGGGACAGGCTTGAAGAAGTAGAAGTAGAAGTTTAAGATTAGGCCTTGACAAAATGGCAAGACCATTGTCTCTATGGCTCCTGACAACCAAAACTCTTTGAAAATGTTAAGGTCCCGAAAGACAGAAGAATGATCACAGACTGAAAAAGACCAAGCGGGGAGGATACCTCCACACAGTGAGGAATGGTAGATCAGATTCCGGAAGAGGAAAAGGTTGTCAGTGGCAAAATTTGAAAAAAGCCCGTATTTTAATTAACTAACATTTTTCCATTGTTAGCTTTGTGGTTTTCATCATTTTACTGTGAGTATGAGGGGAGGCTGGGTAAAGGATATATAGAAATTCTTATTTCCTATTTTTCTGTAAATCAAAAATTATTACAAAATAGACTTTAAAAACTTTTGGGCCTTGGGAAAAAATTAAGATGAGACTTGTTGCATAAATAATGTACTGATACATTTATTTTTTCATTTGTGTTTTATGTCTACTGTATGTTATAAAGTGATGTCTTTTCTTTCTTTCTGTGCCCTTTATAAGGGGTGACTAAGTCTTTTTCGGCCCTTTACCTTAAAAGTCCTTTCCTTAAAGGTTATTCCAGGGTACTGAACTTCCCAGCTTTAAGAAAGATTCTGGACTCCAGGCCTGGCAATGTGATAGGGACAGAGAAGAGGAACAACCTTCCGGTGTCTCTGTGGACTTGGGCAATTAGCAAACCAGTAGCAATCATAGTTAACTATATTCAACATTTTGGATTAAAATTTATACCCAATACCCCTCCTAAACCTTCTGTTAAATAAACAAAACAGTGATAAAGCAATTCTCATTCTTCAGTTTTAGAATAACCTATAAAACAAAAATTTATTACTTGAAATCATACTATTATTAGATCCTACTACTCCAGACTTTGGAAAAAATATCTACTATTAATCATTTGGCTTGAGTACCTTTAATCTAATGGTTCTCTACCCATTTTTATACTTCATATGAGATTTGATAGAATTGGCATTTTCAAGATAAGAGCTGCCATTTTTTATGACTGAGGTTTAAACTGCTGTGTTCTATGGCAAGGATTCGGAGATGTCCCTTGACAGGCTCATCAAACAGGGTGTGACACATTTCAATAACCACTTTTCTCTACTTAGCAACCAGATAAATATCTTCCTCTTGTTTGGTTTAGACAAGCAAACAAACTGTTAATTTACAGAGGACTTTGATTTTCACTTGATTTCACACAAGTTCAGAAAAAAATGTTCCCAGGGTTACACTCCATCACTACCAGTTCCTTTTTCTCTATGGTGCTTGAGTTCGTTTTAGTGAGGAAAGAAGAGTTTGATGGATGGCTTATCCAGAAAATAAATAACACAGTGTTTGCCAACTGCTGCTGTCTTTTATGCCTGAGTAACCTGGATTTGCATTAAAATCCAGCCACAGTTTAACAGCATAATTTATGATGCTTCCCAAAGATTTGTTTGTTTGTTTTTTAATTCTATAGAGTGATCATCCAAGTTCATTCTTTTGCAAAATTAATGAGTTAGAGATTTCCACTTTCCCCTGAAAATCGTCAGTTTAACAACTTATAGTTGTATCCAAAATAAATATTCTTTAATTCAGCACAAGATAGTTTATAATGACTTTAATTCTAACATATGGATTTCAGAGGTTTTTGGAGTCAGACAAACTTTGCTTCTCTGGTCCACACTTCTAAGTTCTATACACACTACAAAATTAGGAGTATACACTTGTCTCTAAATTTTAAAATGTAATATCAATACATGAGTTAGAACATACGTTGTCAACAACTTAAAAGGAAAAGACTGGAGACTTGCCCCCACAGTTTACTGGTGAATAAACTAAGCATATTCATATGTGTAACAAAGTTTGTCAATCAGAAATGAAAGCATGGCTATTTTAGACTAAAAGCATTAAGTGTTTCACTTATCTAACTTTTCTTCCTCAAGTACTATGATCTTCAACACATCCACAATTTCCTTCTTGGTTTTTCCTTAGTTCTTTTTTTGATTTATTCTCTCTACAAATAACAGCTTAGCAAAAGAGAATTGATTCTTTTCCCAAATGTATATGCCTTATGAATATGTCTTTTGGTAAATAATAATGCAGTTATGAATTGTTTTTTTTCCAAGATTCTTAAGAGCAAAGAATATTATTGTGAATATAGTAGGAACGTACATAGAGTTACATATCTGTTTGTTAATAATTTGGCTTTTTGGATTCTGCCTCAATGAAATGTGAATCAGGCCTGCACAGCTCTGGGTACTGAAAGAGGAGAGTTTGGGGGCTCTTCAAAGTATTCATTGAGATCCAGCCACCCTTGTCTTGAATCATAATGCTACAAAACTTTCAAGATTATTCTTTTACTGATTTGTATGGAATGATAACTCTGTGTTACCTACTAGCTGTGATTTTAGACAAGTCATCTACATTTTTAAAACCAAACTTTCCTATTCCTGAATGAAGTTAATAAGTTGTACCTCACAGACAGACTGTTTGGAGTAATTATGTTACTTATAAAGTGTATGGCACATTTATTTGCTTACTTAATAAGTATAATAAAATTAAAATATAATGAATTCAATATAATGAATGTTCTTATGACAAATCATCACTTTTCATTGCCATAGATGTGAGGACAAATCTAAGGCCACAAGCTCAGAGGATCTGCATTACAGGATCAGGAATATATCTAATTTAGTTTACAGAAGAACCCAAACCCAAACTCTGAAGCCAACATTATTGATCTTCTAGTCCAATCTCACTCACAAGGGAAATCACTAAAAGAACTTCACTTTGACTCTTAAAAGCCTTTTGGTGGTAAAGAACTGACCTTTTTAATAAGACCCATTTCTTAGTCTAACTTTAGGCACACCTATCCATTAAGCTGAAGTGTTTCTCCTTGTAGCACCCATCCTTTGATTCTAGCTGCCCCTAAGTAACAAATGGCACATATAATTCTTTAAAAATTCCTATCATGTGGGTAGATTTCTTGAGCTCATGAGTTCAAGACCAGCCTGAACAAAAGCAAGACCCTGTTTCCACTAAAAATAGGAAAACTGAGACAAGAAGATCACTTGAGCATGAGTTCACAGTTGCTGTGAGCTATGACGCCATAGTACTCTACCCAGGATGACAGCTTGAGACTCTGTCTCAAAAAAATAAAAATTCCTACCATGTTCTGTTAATTTTTATTTGTTCCAAGTTAAACATCCCAAGTTTCCTAAAGTATTTTTCATTTTTAATAATTTATAATTTCAAGAAAATTATTGTAAGTGTAAGATAAGGCTTCTCCACCTTAATAGCCGTTAAGTGGTTTGACAATGGTGGTAAATTATGGTAAATAAAACTCTTGACTCAAATACTTCACTTCCAGGGGTGCAGATTAAAAATAAATTAATGCTTTTTACCTTGTTTCAGCATTCAATCTCAATCTTTTGTTTACACTGAGTTTAAAGGCAAGTAAGGTCTTTTATTTTACAATATCTGTTATCACACTGCATCTTCCCCAAATTCAATATGTGACTATGATATTTTTAGCTTTAACACTTATTATAGGCCTTCATATTTATCTCAAATATCTCTTTGATTTATTTTTATTTAAATATAATATTCATTCTTTCCAACTTATTCAGACTCAAGTATGATATACTTTATTATATTATCAGACAATAGGGAAGTTCATCTGATAATCCAGCAAGCTATATGATGAATTGGATGTTTAAGAAATAATTGATAATGTTCTAGGTTGAAATTTTAAAATAGCTAGAACTTATTCTTATAGTGAGATATATTTAATTTTCTTATACATATGTTCACTTATTATTAAAGATCCAAAAAGAATAACTAATGAATAATAAAGATCCAATATATGTAAGTTCACTTGATTATAAAAGATCCAATGGTCATAAAAACAGACAGAGTTATTCTTGATATATTATGGTTCAGAAAAAACTAGCTGAAATTTTGTATCCTTTGACCAACATCTTCCCAATGCCTCCCCACTCTCAGCTCCTGCTAATAACCATTCTACTCTCTACCTTCATCCATTCAACATTTTTATGCTACACATATAAATAAGATCATGCAGTATTTGTCTTAGTTGTGCCTCGCGTATTACACTTAACATAATGTCCGCCACGTTCATTCTCGTTGTGTTATGTGACAGGATTTTCCACTTTTTAAAGACTGAATAATATTTCATTGTGTGTATATAGATGCTTGTTTTCGTTATCCATCTATTAATAGGAGAAGTAAGTCCAAGAGAACTGTTTTATAAAATGGCAGCTAAAGTTAATAACAGCATGTTGTATTCTTGAACATTGCTAAGAAAATAGATTTTAAGCAATCTCACCACAAAAAATTAAGTACATAAGGTAACACCCATCTTAATTAAACTGCTATAGTCATTCTATGATGTATACCTATTTCAAAATAGTATGTTGTGAATGACAGATTTTTATAGGTCAATTAAGAATAAAATAAAATAAAAATTAAAAAAAAAGTAAAAATAGTTAAATTGGTCCACAGTCTAGACTTAGTAGTTAATCAGGTAATGGTGTCATTTATAAAATTTTGGTATACAGATAACAACTGATATTTTAATTTTAATGGTTTATTCGTTGCAGACTATAAAATCTTATAATACTACTAACATTTCAGCTCAATGCATATCACTGGTATTATATTGATTTTATACAGCTTTTGTTACTAAGAAGATTGAACAGTTAAGTTCTCCAACTTGTTCTAGAAAAAGGGCTACATACCTCATTGCTGAATATCACTACAGTCACCTTCAAGGAACACTCTTCGGGAAGCTATCCCCTGATGCCTTTCAAAGAAATTTTGGAACTGTTTTTCTGGAATGGCCATCAGGGCTGTTGTCGTTCAAGGTTGAACAATTAAGTTCATAAACTCATCTTAGAAAGACTGCCTTGAAAGGTAGACTAGGCACAGGTGTCGGCGCATAACTTCCCAAGGGGAGTCTTTCCAAGGTGACCATAGTGATATTCAGCAATGACGTAAGTAGCACTTTTTCTAGGATGAGTTCACAAGCTTAGTTATCTGACCACATATAACATTTTTATGCTTGAAGCAGAGTTTTATATGCAAAGAAGACAATACCAAATTTATTACACAATTAGCAATTTTCATTTGCAGCAAACCTGGGCTTTCTTTTTTTTTTTTTTTTTTTGAGACAGAGCCTCAAGCTGTCACCCTGGATAGAGTGCGTGGCATCACCGCTCACAGCAACCTCTAATTCCGGGGCTCAAGTGAGTCTTCTGCCTCTGCCTCCCAAGTAGCTGGGACTACAGGCGCTTGTCACATCTCCTGGCCGTTTTTTTGGTTGCAGCCGTCATTGTTGTTTGGCGGGCCCAGGCTGGATTCGAACCCGCCAGCTTAGGTGTACTTGGCTGGTGCCTTAGCCTGTTGAGCCACAGGCGCTGAGCCCAAACCTGGGCTTTCAAAGATAATTTCATATTATTTAATTTCTAGAATTTAGTTATTTATGCTTTCTTAGATAAATTGTTATCATAAAGACCTCAATGATATGTGTGGAGTCAAAGAAAGAAATTATTCCTCTCAATTGATGAAAATACTCTACAACTAAGACAAACTAACAGGGTATCTGAGAGTGTCACCCATAACTGTACAATTTGCAAAGCATTTAATGTAATTAAATATGTATCAACTGTCTAAAAAAACGAGGTAAATGGCCAGTTCAACCTTTTGCTTGGCTCCATCCCAATAATCCCCCCAAAACTGATTAATCAATTTAATTAAACAGCATAGTTAAATAACACAAGGTTATAGAAGGTGTGTTTTGTCACTGATTAGTGTTAATTGCTCATTCCATACAGTAATTCTAAGCATAACATGTTATATTATAAAATAAATACAACTCCTGCCCCAAACCATAAGGTCTCTTTATTTTAAAAAGTTTAAATTCAAGCTAATGATACAACATACATTCCTCCCTCTCTACCCTAAGTCCTGCTACAATACTGAATGGGTAGACTTCACAATTCTTAGACCACTGAAAGCCAAGTCCACATTCTGGTACATTAGCTACTTATACCAGAAAACACTTGGACCTGTCATCATTCATAACCATTCCTCTCTAATCCCCTGTAGTTGAGCATTTCTCTTTTTTCTTTGACGTTTACCTATTTAACTAAGTGGATTAAAAAAAAAAAAGGATTGGTGCAAGAAAGGGTTGTGGACAAAGGACAGTATTATTTGTAGTGGTGTTATAAGGTAGACAGGGCTCCATCCACTCTCGGAGGTGAAAGAGGTCATACCTGGCCTGGTCTTAGGCAGCATAGGTTATAACTCTTGGCAAGAGGCCCGACTCTACTTAAGCACAGTAGACACAATACAATGAAGTGGAAAGTCTCAAGAGAAGGAACTAGACTTTTCTCTGTGTTTTATTCTCTGCCAAGTTCTCAGTCATGGTACAAAAACAATTATTTTTTAAATTAAGCACTCCATTTGTATAGTGAGGCTGTGTTACATATTTTATGAGGTCAAATTCTAGAAAACAAAGGAGTTATTTCTATATGAAAATATAGTGAAATCACAGTTATAAGTTGAAACAAAAGGAAAAAAGAAAGAAGATTAAAACATGAATTCTGTGTTCAAAAGGAAAATGTGTCTATTGTTGAATGATGTTTTAAAAATTTACAAGGAAATAAAGCATGGAGGCAATGAAATTCCACTTATCAATTAAAGTGTCCTTGATCAATTCATAAACATACATTGCTGTGTGTAATGCACAGTGTTAGATGCAGGGAATGTACAAGGAAGAGTCAATCCCCCTTCCAGGAACACAAACAAGTGAGCATGATGTAAAAGTCTTCGTGACCCAGACCGTCAGCAACTCCGACCTTTCTTCTCACGAGAAGAGAGGCATGTCTTGTTCATAAGCAAGGTCAACGTAAGCTGTTGGTGTCTAAATCTCAGACTTCTTCACTGCAGTCTAGCCATACTCCTGGGAGTCTTCAGTTTCCTGTTGACACTTACTCCATCACTCTCACTTTATAGATCCTTCCTTCATCAATTTAAGTGACCGTAAGAGAAAATCCAGGTTTCGTGGGACCAGAGAACATCACAAGCTCTCTTTAAGAAAAACAGTATGACTTAGAAGTATAAAAATAAGTACCAAGGTAAGTATCACATTAAGTAAAAAGATAAATGCACACCAAATTACCAATCTTAAAAAGCTATTCGACTACCTTATGTAAGTGCATTAAAATACCAAATATTTTTATTAACTTACTGCTTAGTAATTTTTTATGATTTTTTTAAACATTTACAGCTACACCCTCTGATCATCTGTTCCTAATTCAATGACTTGATGGCTGTTTTTGTAGAGAGGGAATGGCATCTTTTAGTCTTTACTCTGAAATTTTTGATGGAATTTTTTATTACTGATAGTTTAGGAAAATTTCTTTCAGATTCATAATTCATTATTATTAATGTTCATAAATAAGGTAGCTTATTTAAAATGTGTAGACATTTTAATCAACTTTCTTTTATAGCTGGGCTATATGTTTTCTTGCACAATGGCTAAACTGAAAAACTTTTTTTTTTTTTTTTTGAGACAGAGTCTCATTGTCGCCCTCGGTAGAGTGCAGTGGCATCACAGCTCACAGCAACCTCAAACTCTTAGGCTCAAGAGATTCTTTTGCCTCAGCCTCCCAAGTAGCTGGGACTATTGGTGCCCACCATAAAACCTGGTTATTTTTTTGTTGCAGTTGTCATTGTTGTTTAGCAGGCCTAGGCCAGGTTCGAACCCCCCTGCTGGGTGTACGTGGCTGGCACCTTAACCACTTAAGCACTTAAAAGTGCACAAAAAGCACTTAACCACTGAGCTTTTTAGGCACCGAGCCTAAAAAGCATTTTGAACTTAAGACATTGAAGAGGATACTTTGTCATCAATGTCACCATAGCAGGATGAGAGTGTTCCTGGAAACCATCCCTGCATGGAGCAGGCTGTAAACTCAGTCACACCTGACTGCTACTGTAGGTCACATAAATATATGTCAGTAAATTCAGTTTTAATGTTTCCCTAAATAAACTTCACATTTCAGTGGCTACTACTCCAACACCACTCAAAAAAAGCAGAGTATAATGGAAAGTAAACTGGGCTCTAGGATGTCTCTTTTCCAATTGTTTAATCCACTCTCATGACTATTTCATGAACAAGCCTGGAATCCTGGGTTAAATGTCTGCATTGTGTATTTTTTCTCTCTTTCTCTCTCTCTCTCCACTTCCATCCTATGTTTGCCTAGCAAACTGAATACGGAATACCTACTTTATATAAATCTAAAAACCTGGGAGGCGCCCTTAATTTCTTTCTGTTCTTCATCTTCTGGACAATAAATCAAGTCCTTCAGACTTGGGTATGTATCTCACAAACTTTTCCCTCCATTATTTCTATTGATATCATAAGTTAGGAAATAATCCTCTATCCCCTAGACTTCTGCAACAACCTTCTAATTAGCCTTTCTGTCTACAATCTTGCATCCTCAAAGCCATTCTTTGTATAATTTCAAAAATAATTCATTAAAAATTCAATTCTGACCATATCATTCCTCTGCTAAAAAACTTAATATCTTCACAATCCTTAGAAAATGTCTAATCCCTTTTGGTGGCATAGAAAACCCTCTAAGATTGGTCCAGTCCATTTCAACCTTATTTCTTCCCACTCTCAACTCATACTTCATATTTTCAAAACAAAACAAAGCAGACACAAAGTAGATGTAAATCTCTGCCCTCTCTGGTGCCCTAACTCATTAAAACTCAGCCCTCCCCACCATCTGATATATTTCAATCACCTTCTCCTACTCCCCACACATTTCTAAAGAATTGACATAGATATCAGCTTAACTGGGCAGACTTCTCTGGGGCCCAGATTCTGAAAAATGTCCCCTCCTCTGGCCTCCTTTACTTTATTTTGTATCATTTCATTTCTAAACTCACTACATCATTTTGTGTCTCCCCCAGTAGTTTGTAGCATCCGTGACAGCAGAGACCCTGTCTCATTCATCTTTGTGTCTCCATGTCATATTCTAGTATTTGAAAAATAAAAGGACTTCAATGAGTTTGAATGAAAGAAAATTAAATGTGATGCCCAATGATACAGTTGAAATCAGAGTGCCAAAAGAAGTTCATAGAAGAGAGAAATGAATTGTGAACAGTGTCATGAAGGAAGCAGCATATGAAATAGATCTTGAAAGATACACACCGTGATTTAAGGTGAAGGGATCATGCATTTCAGTAGAGAGATTTAATAAACCATGACTAAAGATCAAACAGCTTCACTGCAAGAATGCATCCAAAATTAAACTAATGAAGGGGAAACTGCTAGAATAAATGAGAACAAAATATTCTTTAATTCCTGACATGGATGATAGGTCTCAAAGGATAATTAAGAGGACCTAATTAGTTCAGGTAAAGGATGCCTTTGGGTTGAAAAAGAAACATTATTTTTTTTTTGCGTTCATAGAGGCCACATAAGCAAGAATGCCAAAACGCAAAAAGGCTTTCTAAAAGAAAGATTTTTTAAAAAAATTCAAATACAAATATTGTACATAAGAAGAGTGTTAGTCACATTTTTGTGTTGCTATGTTGCTGCATGAATAAAAAGCAATCGCTATATGTGTAGATGAATAAAGAAAATAGTGCCAAATATGGAGACATTAGGAACTGGGAAATAATGATCAATCATCAATTTATTGTACCACTTCTCTTCTAATTAATGTAAAAGATAATACATGAGAAGTAGAAAATAAGATCCTTTACCTTGAAAAGCCTACAATCTAGCTAAAGGAAGTAGATAAGCATTAAAAAATATAAATTATAATTAACAGATTCTAACAAGTAAAATCATATGTATGACTTAAAAAAAAATAAAGAGGGATAACCCAGAAATGACCTAAGTTGACCGAGATATAAGTGTGTGATGGAGCAAAGGCCTTCCGGGTAAAAATACTACCATTAGCAAAACACCTAAGTTCTGCCAAGACTGAATCACAGAACAGGAAGGATGGAACATGGAGAAGGTGTGTGAGTGCCTGGGACAGCGTTAAGTTAGACATTTGTCACGACGAAATGTCAGGGAGGAGCTTGTTGAGATTAAGGCAATTTTAAATATAAACTCACAGATAATATGAAGGTGCTCTGTAAACTGCTGAAAACGGAAACCGCATAAAAATTTCAGAGTTATATGAAGTTATCTGTGCTATACACACAAATCTCTTTTTATAATATTTCCTCTCGAACACCTGTACAGTCATATGTTTTCATTTTCTATGTTTTGAATTTGCTCTATGTGTAGCGTGGCTTCTAAAACCATTATGGATTTGACTCCTCAGTGTGTTTCCTTGCAGAAAGGAAGGAAAGAAAGAATATCCTATTCTTGTGATACACGGTGACTTGTAACCACCCACAGAGTTTGTGTCTTTATGCCTCCCTTCTCCTTTCCTCCATAGTCCATCGATACTATCAAGAAAAAAGAGCACATTTTTCAAAGTTTTCAGTGGACCTTGAAGTGACTCCTACCATCTTCATTCATATGGGAGCACAAGAACTGGCTTAATTGTTGTTGCTGTTGTTGTTATTAATTTGTTCAGGACAAGGATGCCTTTGGGTTGAAAAAGAAACATTGTTTTTCTACTTTTCCCCTTAAGGAAAAGGGGAAAAGTAGAAAACAGAGAAACAGAAAAGAATTGATAGTATAACTAAAAACAACTTATTGAATGTGAAAAACTGTGCAAAATATTTTACCCACATCACTTAATCCCGATAAGAATATTATTAAGTAGCAATGTCACAAGGCTTTGTAAGACCAGCCACCTGGCACTTCTGACTTCAACGTGCCTTCAGCTGTGAGACCACCATGGATTGGCCTTGGTTTGTGTTTTCTCAAATTGCACCTAAGCAACATTGTCAGAGTACACAAAATTTAAAATAATCAAAACTTCCCTTTTTAGGAATGTTATTTAGATGAGGCTATTGAACTAAAAAGGTTTCTATAGTTTATATATTCCACAAAAGGATATAAGTAAAAATTCTTAACAACACTACTTTTTAAAGTTATAATTTGTTATGAGTATGATATAAAAGTTTTAGAACAGATTTTGGACTGATATAAATTCTTAGTTTAATCCAATCATTCAAAAAGGCATTTGTATTGAAAGAGGAAAGAAGAGAGGAAGGAAGAGAAAAAAAAGAGAGGGAGAGATTGGCTGGCCGGGGTGGTGCCTACTTGCTGTCCTAGTACTGGAGAGGGTGAGGCAGGAGAATCACTCCAGCCCAGGAGTTCTGGGTTGCAGAGAGATATGATAATACCACTGAACTTTAACCCAGGTGACAGAGCCCTACTTTAAAAAAAAAAGAAAGAAAGAAAGAAAAAGAAAAGGAAAGAGGAATAGGGAGGAAGAGGAGTAAAGGAGGGAGGGAGGAGGATGAAGGTAAAAGATTAGAAGAAAAGAAAGACAAGAAGGGGCCAAGGTCAACTGAAAAAGAATAAACTTGATGACTACTAATTGAATGACTTACATGTGCTAATAGCAAAATGACTTTAAGATGAAGGTAATTGTAACAAAAAGCATCAAGAAAAAAATTAAACTCAAAATTGTAGTAAATAAAAACACACACAAACACACCTGCATGGAACTTTGTAGCATATGACACATTTATTTGGGTCTGGAGTGGGGTCAGGGAAAATACAACCGGTAGTAAATAGAAGCAATGGGAAGAAACACTCTCTAGATGACTCACTTAATTTTATCAAAGCATTCATGCTTTTTGCAAATCCATTTCCCCCATCTGTATTAATGCTTCTTCAGCCAATAGTCTCTATCTTTGTATAATCTGGTTTTCTCTCTCTTTTTTTTTTTTTGAGATGGGATCTGATTGTATTGATGTGACTCACAGGAAGTCTGAAACCACCTTCCAGCAAGAAAGTTTGTTTTCCCCACCACCTTGCTTTATACCTCCATTTATGACTGGAGGGAATAAAATTTTATGTAGCTGTTTTTCCTCCACCCACTCCTGGAATACAACTCACAGCAGTGTTTACCAAGAATGTTACTCTTACAAAACAGGAGGTAGAATTATGGCTTTCATAAAAGTCCTGAGCAACATATCTGGGATAAGCAAGGAATTAAAGGAGATGATAAACTTTGAAGGAAATGACCTGCATTTCCAGTGAAAGACGTTGTTGCACAAACAGGATACAAATGCCCTGGAGATGCAAAAATAGAGACCCCAGAAATCACCAGGAATGATGGCCTCAAAGGCTAATTCATGCAGACAGGTTAAAAAAAAATCATATTTTGTAATGTCTGTTTCTATTATGTCATAAGCTGAGCAATGTCGTAATCCAATATAGCATAATCAAATTAAAACGCAAAGCTTGAAATTATTTAAATGGCTCCTCAACTCTAGATCCTTCTGAAATCCCTCAGTAATGATGTCACTCTCATGAGTTTTCTGACCTCTTTCTTTTAAAAGTGTCAAAATCTATTTCAAAGCATTCTGCAAGAAAAGTACAAAATGATCCTTTGACCCCATTTAACATAAGGAAAATATGAATTCCCAAAAAGGTAAATGCTTTAATGCAGCCACAACAAAAGATGAAAAGACGAAACCAGAATAATTCCAGGGTCTGTTCGCTTCCACTTGACTGAATAGATAATGTAGGAATTTTCCACAAGAATACGGAGAAGACAAACCCTACATTTTTACCTAAATGATAATTCATTATAGTGAAAAACTCATTCTCGACTCCAAACTTATATCCTTGTCTACTTTGAGATGTGCTGACTTTTAAAGAAACATTGAGAAAATAAATATATATTTCCCCTAAGGAAATGATTCCTAAACCTGTTAGTTATAATGTTCTAGCATTGACTGTTGTAACATAGTACATATTCTTCAAGTTCTACACAGATGAAATTTATTTTAAGAAATGTGTCATCTTTTTGCAAGGATTCTAGAATTAAGCAAAAATATTCTACAATTTAAATTGTTCCTTTAAAGGACATAATAATGTATTTGTTCTTACATCCACCCTCTCTTCATTACTTTCCCCTAACTACATTTATTTGACTATTATTCTTGAATTCAATCACCTGAGTCATAATTGAGAACGATTTATTTTAAAAGCTGAAGTAAATTGATGCTGGCTATATTTTGTCTGGGAGGCAGCATTGAATAATGGTGAATCGCACGCTTTTAAGTCAGACTGCCTAAATTTAACTCTCGCTCCTCCACTTAGTGGCTGAGTAACATAAGCAAGTCTAGCCTAATAAGACTTTTCTTTGCCACGATCCCTTTATCTATAAAATGGATATATTAATAGTACTAAATTCATGGGACTATGTTTCGGATTAAATCAATTGAGATATGGAAAGAATTTAAACAGTTCCTGGCATATGTTATTCATTGCATAAGTGTTAGCTATAGTTATTTTTATTCTTTTAATTTCTCATTTGCTAGATGGTTAGGAGGTGATCTGAAATTTGAAACCACTGTGGTCATCATATATTTTTAATTCATTTATAAAATGATGTCTTACCAGAATCTAATTCAGAAGATCTTGACACTTTAGCACATAGATTCTTTGGCAACCAGTGGTATGTGTGGTCGTTTTGGCTCAGCTGAAGACCCCTCGTTGATTTTGCATCTGGACTTGGTGGGCCAACATTGTGTGATGTACAAGGTGTCACTGAAGCCTGCAGGGGAGCCTTCCATCACAGAAAAATGTCAGGTCTCATTGTTCCCGTGGGGGGCAGACACTGATACCAAGTGACTTAACTCTTTCAAGGGAATAGAATCCTCATTTGGATTCTGCCCTGGGCTATGAACTTTCCTGTGCCAAAAATGGTCAAGCAAAACTGTATTGTCAGCAAATGTTTACAAATTGTACCTCTGACCCTCTAACCCTCATCTCCTCTCAGTGTTAATACGCTGAACTTTCTCCATAGGCTTATAGAACCTTTTCATCCCAGGAAAGTATGTCTCCACTGGCTGCTTTGATCCTTCTTCTGAATCAGTGCTTTAAAATATTTTTCTCAGATCACACTTTAGAAAGCAATTTTTTGTCCAGTTTTTGCCTTCTACTGACTGATGTGCTAGATAGAAAAAAACACCCACAAAATAATTCTTGTATTTGGACATTGTTATTGCCCTTGATGAAATTATAGATATAGGAAGATGTGACCAGCCATAACCTGCTAAAATCACAGCAGGTATTTCTTTAATGATTTTTTTAAAAAAGTAGTATCTTTTTATATGAAAAGTTATCTCATAAAAATTTCCTATGCAAGCAAAATACGATAACATATGAAAGTTGCACTCCATTTTAAGCACGTTATACACACACAAACAAAATTACATAAGTAATTGTATTTTCAAAATGATTGTATATAGACAATGTTATAGGTGAATCCTCCTCTCCTATTAGTTTGGTGAATAGCGTACTATATACTTTACTATTTTATAAGCTCAAGGCAGAGATTCTGTCATATTTAAACTGGGGTCTCCTATCTCTAACAGAAGGCCAGGAATAATGTAGATGTTTAATAAATGCTTATGAAATGAAGAAATGAATAATAAATAAATGGCTAATTTAGGTATAATATGAATTTTTATTTAGCACCATTGCTTAAACAGTTCACATCCTCTAACAAATTGTAAGCAATGATCCCCTTAGAATAATCTCCTTAAATATTTTTTTCTTGAAATTAAAAACAAATGCTATTTTTCTTATTTACATTTTCAAGTGATTATACTAGGTTATATTGAACATACTCTCTCAACCAGATCACAGCAAAGGAAAATCATTCTTTCTTAAGTCTGTAATCAATTCTCATTTCTAACACCCAAAAATGATGCTCAAAATAAATTGGGAGGAGAAAGGTAGCATCAAAATATACTAAAAGTTTCCTTGCAATTTATAAAACATGCTTTGTCATGAGTTAGAAGCATTTCGCTTCTTACAAAAAAATAGTTTGAAACATTCTTACTAATGTCAACGTTCCCAGTGAAGAAGCATCTCACAAATATGCTGAGTAAGATGAAAAATCAATAGAAGACTTACCAGATGAATAATTTGTATCTGTAATGTACACTGATTTCTTTCTAAAAAATTTTACCAGTAAAGCAAGGGAACGGATTTGACCTAATGGAGATACTGTTATTTCTAGTAACTCCCTTTATCTTATTTGAAAGAACTATTTTGTACTACTTTGTTAAAACTGAATAAATGTTTAAAAACCGTAATAAAAACCAAAAAAATTAATAACTGAAAGATAGTGTTTGAAGAACCATTGTAAATTAATCTCTCACCTCAAAAATATGTGTGAACACAATGAGTAAGAAATGGAGCCGGAAGGAAAAGGAATCTGTAAATTGTATCTTCCATATGCTGATAAAAGTTTAATTAATTTGAGAGACAATCTGTTGGAAAAATATTTTTAGGCATTTTTTGTTAAGTCATTCAGATGCCATTATAGGCCTGGGCCACATTTGTAACTTTTATAAATTCAGGGTTTATTTGCAGTGTCATGTCAAACTATTAGAGGACTGATGTTTGCTTTAGGAAATAAGAACAAAAGTGTGGCTGTCAAGTTACTCTTCATCTTCACCTAAAACAATGTTGTCAACATCTAGTAAGTATTGGAATTACCTAAAGAATCTTAAAAACTACAGGTGGTTGAGGGTCATCTCCAAAGTTCTTATGTAGTTAATCTGAGTGTGGCCTGGGCATCAATGCTTTTAAAAATTCCCCCAAGGCTAGCCTGAAACCAATTTTGAGAACCCTCGATCCAAGGGGAGTAGGAAGAATACCCCCTTTGGGGTAACCAAAGAAAAATTAGAAAAATGGGATCACATCAAGCTAAAAAGCTTCTACACAGCAAAGGTAACAATGAACGAAGTGAAGAAACAACCCACAAAATGGAAGAAAAAATTGCCAACTACCATGTGACAAGGAATTTATAACTAGAATATATAAAGAATTCTAATAACTCAGTAGGAAGATATCAAATAACCCAATTAAAAATGGGCAAAGGACCTGGATAAACATTTATCAAAAGAAAACATACAAATGACTAATAGGTCTATTATTCAACGTCTTTAGCATCACAGAAATGCAAATAAAAACTACCATTAAATATCATTTTACCACAGTTAAAATAGTTTTAACCCAAAAGACAGGCAATGATGAATGCTGGAAAGAATGTAGAGAGATGGGTCCCCCCATAACTGTTGATGGGAATATAAATTAGTCCAACTGCAATGGAGAATAGCATGGAGTTTCCTCTAACAACTGATAATAGAACTGCCCTAGGATCCAATAATCTTGCTGCTGGCTATATATTCAAAAGAGAAGAATTTAGCGTATCAAAAAGACTTCTCAATTACAGATGCTACCTAACAATTGCAAACAATGTAACTCAATCGTATGTCCCCTATATTAATCTGAACTTAAAAAATAAATATACATCTGCACTCACATATTAATTGCAGCATCATTCAGAATAGCCAAGATTTGGAATCAAGCTAAATGCCATTAGTGGATGATTGGAAAGAAACTGTAGTACAGAGAGATGAATAGAATCTTCTCTAAAGACGACAGACAAATGGCCTGTCTAAACACATGAAAAAATGCTCATCATCCCTAATTATTAGAGATGTGCAAATTAAAACCACCCTGAGATATCATCTAACTCCAGTGAGAATGGCCTATATCACAAAATCTCAAAATTGCAGATGCTGGTGCGGATGTGGAGAGAAAAGAACACTTTTACACTGCTAGTGGGACTGCAAACTAATACAACGTTTTTGGAAGGAAGTATGGAGAAACCTCAAGGAACTCAACCTAGACCTCCCATTTGATCCTGCAATCCCATTATTGGGATCCGTCACAGAAGAAAAAAAAACCTTTTATTATAAAGACACTTGTACTAGGCTGTTTATCGCAGCTCAATTTACAATTGCTAAAATGTGGAAACAGCCTAAATGTCCTTCAACCCAGCAATGGATTCGTAAGGTATGGTATATTCATACCATGGAATGTTATTCAGCAATCAATAAAAGTGGAGATTTTGCAGCATTTGTACTAACTTGGATGGAGGTGGAACACAATATTCTTAGTGAAACATCACAGGAATGGAGAAGCATGAATCCTATGTATTCAACTTTGATATGAGGACAATTAATGACAATTAATGACACAGTGGGGCATGGGGGAAGGGGAGAGCAGACAGAGAGAGAAGAAGGGAGGGGGTGAAGGAAAGAAAACAAAAAAAAAAAGGAAAGAAAATAGTGACTAATTCTCACATAAACTGGATTCAATTTTGACCAAAGTACATTACTTAAACATTAATTTTTAATTAAACTTGTTAATGTGTTGTTTAGGATATTGCATCCTCATTTGTAAGTGAAATATGTTTGTAATTTCCCTTTAGAACAATATATTTTCTCCAAAGTTAATATCAGATATATCCAGATTAAGTACAATGACTTTGAAATATTTCTTCTTTTTCTATTGTCTGTAAGATTTGGCATGATCTGTTTTTTGAAACTATATTTTATTTATAAATATTAGTTGTCTATTTTTTAAGACTTTGGAAAAAAAATAAGAAGTTAACTGGTGACTCCATATTGAGTCTCAGAATTAAAGCATTCTATAATTGACAATGTGAATGTTACTTTCTTTGCATTATTATCATTAATATTGCTTAATATTTCAATGAAGTAATCATCTGATTTCTTTTCTGAATGTATTTATCTTCATTCATTCTTTTTTAGGTTTTTGTTTCTAGTCCTTATCTTAAACACTGCTATTGTTATTAAATTTTAAGCCTTTTTAATTCTGTGAAGGCAAAAAGTGGAAACCTCAAAACACCTGTATATGTAAAAAGAAAAAGAAAAAAAGAAAGAGACTATAGTACATATATCAATAGAATATTAGGTAGCCACAAAAAAAGAATGAAATCCTGTCATTTCCAACAACACTGATGGAACTGGAGAACGTTATGTTAAGTGACATAAGCCAAACATGGAAAGACAAATCTCACAAGTTCTCTCCATAATTAATCTCATGGAGACAGAGAGTAGAATGATAGTTTCCAGAGGTTGGGGTGGGTAGCAGAGAGTGGGCAATATAGTGGTGATGGTTAATGAATGCAAAAATATAGTTAGTTGAAAATATTTGATAGTGCAGCAAAGAGATTATAAGCAATAGTAAGTTAGGATATACTTTAAAGTAGCTAAATAAGTAAAATTGGATGTTCCTAACACCAAGAAATGATAAATGCCTGAGGTGATGGGTATTCAAATTACTCCAGTTTGATTAATTCATATTGTATGTCTGCATCAAAACACTAAATGTACTCTGTAAGATCCTTTTCATTTAAATTCTTCGCTCTCTCCTACATTTGTAGACTAGAATCTTTGCTTATTATGCTCATTTGAAGCTTAAGGAAACACACAGAACTGTACTAAAAGTAGTGTTCTCAAACCTTATTAACATACTTTATTCAATTTTATTTAAATTTCTTATTGTTTTTATTATTAAATCATAGCTGTGTACATTAGTGCAAACAAGGGGTACAATGTGCTGGATTCATATACAATCTGAACTATTTTCATCAAACTGATCAACATAGCCTTCATTGTATTTTCTTAGTTATTGTTTGAAGACATTTGTATTCTGCATTTAGTAAGGTTCACCTGTACCCTTCTAAGATACCCTTCTAAGGTACCCTTCTTAGGTGTGGCACCACCAATTACCCTCCCTCCACACTAACCTTACCCCTCCCCTCCCCTCCCTTGCCCCTTTCCCCATATTCTTGTGC
>CAUYRH010118120.1:0-13134 GCA_963574655.1 Perodicticus potto
AAGCTCAAACTTATGGCCCTCCCCCTACCGCTCTTCACGCCAGAGCGGTAACACCTTATTGGCTGTTCTACCATCCCGACACCTCCCCTAACCGAGTCTATATAAGGTGCTCTTGTCTTTTGTTCTCTCTCTCTCTTCACTTCTCTTCTCCTCCTCCTCTCCCCGCTGTCCGCCCCCCCCCTCGTGTGTCTTCTCTCTCTCTCTCTCTCTCTCTCTCTCTCTCCCCCCCCCCTCCTTAATGCTGCTCTGCAGCTTCCCCACCAATAAAGACCTTTCATACAAGCCTTAGTGGTCTGTTAGGTTTTGTGCCGGTCGAGTGCCATCTTTCAGTATTGATGTTAGATTTCTTAATTAGAAGGTCTGGCTGGTCATTTTATGCTTTTTAAAGTTCTAGAACCACTAAAGATGCAAGTAGTAGTTTTAAATTCCCCTTCACAATCCAGAGGTTACAATTAGCTCTCCAGCTTCCATCATCTGAACCGCCTTTTAAAAGTCTTTGACCTAAATGCAAATGCCTGTGATCCGGTAGTTCAAATAAGTGGCCAGTCACAAAAAGCCTGCGATAAGTCATTCATTAATTTCTAAGAGAGCTTGGAAATTCTTCCTTATTGCTTTGCATTTTAATTATCACAGAATATAATAAAAGTAACCCACTCCACTTATACCATTAAAATTATTTTTGGTATTCAATCATAACAACTTAGTTGTCAGCACCTTACTTTCATATCGCAGATTTTTTTTTTTTTTTTTTTTTTTGAGACAGTCTCACTATGTCTCCCTTGGTAGAGTGCCATAGCGTCCCAGCTCACAGCAATCTCAAACTCTTGGGCTTAAGCGATTCTCTTGCCTCAGCCTCCCAAGTAGCTGGGACTGCAGGAGCCCGCCACAATGCCCAGTTTTTGTTGTTGTTGCAGTTGTCATTGCTGTTTAGCAGGCCCAGGCCAGGCTCTAACCTGCTAGCTTCACTGCACGTGTCCAGCCCACTAACCACTGAGTTACAGGCACCGAAGCCATAGTTCATATTTTTAAAGCATTTTTAACCTTCTTGCAAAGTTGGGTTCCCAACCTCAGACCATCTGGTCTGTGAGAGATGAGCAGGTGAACCCTGCTCCTAGACTGTTGTCAATTTTATTATGCTCTGCATTCCAAAATCCTACCAGTAGCTGGCAAATTCATTATCTCTCCCATCCGATTACAAAGGATGTTTTACTCTTCTCAGAATATATGGAAATACAAAAAAGTAATTTTGAAAAAGCCAGATTAAAAAACACCGGCTGTTGGCCAGGAGAGAAGGCTCACCTGTTTAATCCCAGCACTCTGGGAGGCCAATGCAGGTAGACTGCGTGAACTCCTCCCCATGTTCTGTTCCTTTCTCTTTGCCTTCTCCTGAAATTAGCTGGGTTTGGCAGGTGCTTGTAGTCCCAGCTACTCGGGAGACTGAGTCAAAAGAATCACTTGAGCCCAAGAGATTCAGGTTGCTGTGAGCTGTGACTCTCACTTTGTCTCACCCTCCATGGAGTGCTGTGGCATCACAGCCCTAATGGCTGTTCTAAGGGCTCTTTACAATGGCAGAGATATCTTCTCATCCTCTCTATGCTGTACTAAACTTCAGCATTAGATATCAGCTCAGAAAGGTCCAATGGCAAATGATGGGAGTCCTCTCAAAAGATTACAGTGACGGACCGGGCACAGTGGCTCACACCTGTAATCTCAGCATTCTGGGAGGCCAAGGCGGGTGAATTTTCTGAGCTTACAAGTTTGAGACCAGCTTGAGCCAGAGTGCGACCCCACCTCTAAAAATAACTGCCTTTGTGGCGGGCGCCTGTAGTCCCAGGTACTCCGGAGGCTCGGGCACGAAAATCGCTCGAGCCCATGAGTGCTGTGAGCTATGACTCCACTGCACTCTACTGGGGATGACAAAGTGATACTCTGTCTCAAGAAAAAAAAAAAGCAATAACAAAAAAAAACAGACATTGCCTTAAAAGCAAAGTTCATATCTATTTATAATCCATCAGCAGTGTACTATCTCTTCTCTTATCAATTATTGTTTTTCATTTTTATTAATGTAATAAATATTGGTCATGCAATTATTTGTCATGCAATTATTATTTGAATGTTCATTCCTTTTTTAATAGAAAAGTTGCATGTAGTTTTAGTGCTTTTAGACCATTTGAATTTTTTTAGTATATGCTGTTTTTGTATAGATCCTTAGTCCACAATACTCCCATATAATGATCCTTAGTCCATGATACTCCCATATAGTCCAAATGAATTATAGTGATTCAATGAAATTTTATGCGAGGCTGGGCACAGTGGCTCAAGCCTATAATCCTAGCACTCTGGGAGGTAGAGGTGGGTGGGTTGCTTGAGCTCAGGAGTTTGAGACCAGCCTGAGCAAGAGTGAGACCCCCACTGTCTACTAAAAGTAGAAAAATTAGCCAGGCATTGTGGTGGGTTGCCTGTAGTTCTAGGTACTAGGGAGGCTGAAGCAAGAGGATTGCTTGAGCCCAGGAGTTTGAGGATTTGCTGTGAGCTATGACTTAACAGCACTCTACACAGGGCAACCGAGACTCTGTTTTGGAAAAAAAAAAGAAAATTTCATGCTAAACTTTGGGAAATGGCAGTTCTTTTTAGGAAGTTTTAAATACACTGGTTTTCATATCAAGTTTCATGTTGACTAATGGGCTGTAGTCAGTCTCTCCTTAGCTCATTTGTTGGTTGCTCCTTTAAGAAAAGTTTTAAGCCAGCAGCATGGCCATATCGACCTACAAAATCCATAACCATGACTAGCATTTACAAATATAAGTGCCAGACACTGTAAAATAATCTTGTATGTATTAAATAATTTAATCTTCACAATTCTAAAAGTAGAAACTTTTGTCATCATTTTATACATGAGACCCAGGAAAGTGAAGTAAATTATCCAAGGTGACAAAGTCAGCCAGTGATAGAGCCAGAATCCACACCTAGACTTTGAAATCTGATTTTAGAGTATAACCCCGCTACTATATCACTACTATGAAACTTATCCAAGGTCACAAAGTCAGCCAGTGATAGCACAAGAGTCTGCACCCAGACTTTGAAATCTGGTTTTAGAAGGTAACCACTCTATCACTACCATGAAAAGGTTGAAAAAAGAATTCAACAAGAACCAGAAAGAAAAGAATTAATAACAACCAGCAAAATGAAAAGAAAGGATACTCAAACTGAACCAGTAAGTTTTGCGCAGAAAAAAAGAAAAGATGTATGACACTTACAAGTGCCTGACAAAAATTTCTGCCATGGCATAAACTGAAAGACCAAAAACAAAAAGGACGTAGGAACAAGATCTACTCAAAGATCATGGAAATTAAGACTCTAAAACAGAAACAGCTCAGAATTTTCTAACTTCTTTTAAGGTGCTAAACATGAAAGACTTTGAGATGTGCTTGGGTGCCACAAGGAAAATAATTGAAATAATGACTTCTAGTAGAGAATTAAAGAACGAAAACATTATAATAGCCAATCCTCAAAATAGATGGATTTCCAAAGCCATTGACAACAATGTGGGAGGGGAAAGATGGGGGAGAAACAGACCAGAAGCATTTTCAGCTGCAAACAACAGAGTACCAAACACACCAAAGAGAAACTCAAGAGGGAAATCACATATGATTAAATTTGGAAAGAAGAATCTCTTTGGATAAAAACAGACTGGGAGAGTCTATAAAGAGACTCTCAGGGGCAGTCCCAGAAGCCAGGCAGCTACCTCTCTCTGTACCCTGTAAAGAACGTATTCCCTGTAAACAACCAACAAGAAACCCATGCTTTCATTTAAAAAAAAGAACTGAAGGTTGACCTTGGGCTTGGGGATTTAACACCGAGAGAAAGTACTAGGGAAGAAAAGGCAAGTCCAATAGCAAAAAAGTCTCTTTTTTCCTGAAAAATGAGTTCTAAGTTAATTTTAGCCACAAAAGAAATATGTAGTTAAAGTTCAAAAGAAAATTTTAAGGTTGCATCAAAGTACGCATTAATATCCTCTGGGCATAGTATTTCCCTCCTGTAATTCTACCACTCTGGGCGGTAAAGACAGGAGAATCCCTTGAGCTCAGGTGTTCGTGACCAGCCTGAGCAAGAGCGAAATCCCATCTTCACTAAAAATAGAAAAATTAGCCAGGCATGGTGGCAGGTGCCAGTAGTCCTACCTACTAAGGAGGCTGAGGCAGGAAGAAAACTTGAGTCCAGGAATGTGAGGTTGCTGTGAGCTAGGCTGATGCATTGGCACTCTAGCCTGGGTGAGAGAGGGAGGGAGAGTGTCTCAAAAACAAGTACATGTGTGAGTGTACTGATATAGCATATTTACATAGAGTGGAAAGAGAATGTTGGGGATTTCTCTGCTCCTTATACAAACTTTCAACCAAACTCTCTTTTCATCCTCACACTACTCCCACTTTCCCTCCCCCCCCCCACTTTGACAGTACCTGATACCTTTAATTCCTGGGCTTTTCCTTGTTTCTTTGCAGTATGCCATTTTAAATCTAACCAATGTCCCTTCTGTGGACAATCAAGTTTCACTTTTCTCCATGCTGCTAAATCATCACTCCTCCATCCACTTCTGATGTCATGTCCAGCAGAACCTCCACAGGTGCCCACCTCCCGCCCTTGACTACCTCCTTTCATAGACTGGACTTGTACCACATGTATGTATCAGTACAGCAGGCTTACTTCCTTATGTTGACCATCTGTGTATGTTGACCAGTTTGTTATAGTCAACTTACAGAGGTTCCACTGTATTGGGTTTAGCAATGGGTCCTACCATATCTCATTGAATCTAGGATGCTCCTGATTGTACGATACATCATTATTTTATTACCACTAAAAACGACAAAAGAGTGCCAACTTTACTACTGATAATTGTAAGACGTTTGATTTCAAAGATGTTAAAATGCAAATTAAGCATCTTAAAATTGATAGTAGGTAAACTGAAGAAGGAAATTCTGCAGTTTTCTTTACCACAAGTATGAAAGTCATGGTAAAGTCGATGGAGGAAAGATAGTCTCTTCAACAAATCGTGTGGAAACAATTGGACATTGTTGACAAAAATATACCTACTTCAGCCTCAATCTCACTCCTTATAAAAGTTAACACAAAATGTGACACTATTATCTTCTAACTTTTAGAAGAGATCATAGGATAAAATTGCAACCTAGGGTTGGGTGAAGAATTCTTAGACACATTGTACAAGAAAAAAATGGATAAATTATTTTCTATCAAAATTAAAAACACGTTCAGTAAGGTATTAAAAGGATGGAAAAAACAAGTCAAATCTTTCACTGGACTAGGAGAAAATGTTTGTGAACTACGTATCCAGACTATAAAAAGAATTCTCTAAACCCAGCAGTAAGAAGACAAACATTCCACTTAGAAAACAGGAAACATACTTGAACAGTTTATACTGATGGTGAAGAAACACATTTTTTTTAAAAGTCTGTTTATCATCAACTATAAGGGAAATGCAAAATTAAAACCACAATGAGGTAATGCTGCACACCTATTAGAATGGTTAAAATAGAAAATTCTAAGAGTACCAAATGGTTCTAAGGATGCAGAGAAAGTGCATCTCTCTTTGCTGGCAAATCTAAGATGTTCCTGATTATAAGATATACCATTATATAAAAGGAGAATGCAATTCTGGAAGACTTTGGCAGTTCTTTAAACAGTTAAGCATACATTTTTACCACATGACCCAGCAGTTGGACTCATGGTCATTTATTCCATAGATATGAAAACTTAAGTTCACATAAAAATCTATACATGAATGATAATAGTGGCATCATTTGTAATAGCCCCAAAGTGGAAACAACCTAAATGTCCCTTAAAAGGCAGACGACTAAACAAACTGTGGAACATCAATACCACAGTATACTAGTCAGCAATAAAAGAAACAGTGATAGAAAACAACTTGAGCCTTTCAAGAACATTATGCTCAGCAGAGAAAGCCAGAGCAAAGCTCAGATTTTACATGTATAATGATTCCATTTAAATGACATTCTTGAAATGACAGAATTATACGGATGGAGAACAAATCAGTGGTTGGCAAAGGGTAGGGAAGGGAGAGTTTGGTTACAAAGAGGTGGTAGGAGGAAATTCCTTCCTGTATCATGATCGCAATGATTGAGGAGTGGGGGATAAAATGTCCTAGTACCATACACACAGGATGGTGGGGGGAGGGGAGAGGGAAACAAAAAAGCTTTCTTTGTATGCACAAACTGCCAAAAATACAAGGAAGGTCTGTAGTTTAGTGAATTGCATTATGTCCATGTCAATTTCCCAATTTTAATAATTTGCTATTGTTGTAATAGTTCCCACTGGAGGAAGCTGGTGAAGGGTACACAGAGATTCTATGAACTATAATCACAAACTGTGCGAGTCTATAATAATTTCAAAATTGAAAGCTAAAGAATTCAACTTTTATTTATTTATTTATTTATTTATTTATTTATTTATTTATTTATTTTGAACGGAGTCTTACTATGTTGCCCTCGGTAGGGTAGAGTGCCATGGCGATACAGCTCACAGCAACTTCAAACTCTTGAGCTTCAGCAATTCTCTTGCCTCAGCCTCCCCGTAGCTGGGACTACAGGTGCCTAGCACAATGCCTGGGTATTTCCCCCCACTCCCCTGCAGTTTTTGGCCAGGGCTGGGTTTGAATCTGCCACCTCCAGCATGTAGGGCCAGTGCCCTACTCCTTTGAGCCACAGGCGCTGCCCCGCTTGGGTATTTTTGTTGTTGCAATTGTCACTTTAGCAGGCCCAGGCTGGTTACCACCTGCTTTGGTGTATGTGGCCAGTACCCTAACCACTGAGCGATGGGCCCTGGCAAAATTTTTATTTTTTGTTTGTTGTTTTGGGATGAGTTTTGGAAGAAGAAAGAACCCAAAATGTCTTTACTCCAGCATCTCCAAACCACTTCACTTTGTTTATAAATAAAACAAATATGTTCATTCCTTAGTAAGTTTTAAAAATGAACAATTGTGGCCATGTTTTTTATTGCAAATAAAATGTAAAGTATTAAGATGTTTATTCAGGCTATGCTAATTTTTATAAACATTTAGAAGATACAAGCGAGTACAAAGCACATTTCCATTTCTCTCTGTAGGCAGCCACTGTGACACACAGGAAACTGTGGAATGACACACAGGATGCACAGCCAGTTTACCGTCATTCCACAATTTCTGTGGGTCACAGTGTCTGTTATTAGTCTTGTTATTGCACTACAGGGAACTTTATGGGGATTCATTCACCGTGGGCAGAATGACGACCAGGGCCATGAGAACACACCTCATTTCTGATACCTTGTGATGGACTTGATGTGGATGAATAATCTTCTCCTTTTCAATTTTAATGTACATGAAGGCAAGATGCATTTAATTTTTTAATTATTAAGACATGCAACAATCTTCTGTGGTATTGGGTACAAACATTATTATGGACTGAATATTTGTGTCCCATCAAAATTCATAAGTTATAAATTGAAATCCTAGGCACCAATGTGATGGAATTAGGAGATGGGACCTTTGGAAAGTGATTGGGACAAAAAGGTGGAGACTGATTGATGGGATTATTGCTTTTAGAATAGGGACCTCAGAGAGCTAGCTAGTTCTCTCTCCATCACAAGAGGTTAGCAACCTACAGTCCAGACGAAGGTCCTTACTTGAACCCAACCAGTCCTGCATCCTGATCTCAAGACTTCCAGGCTCAAGAACTGTGAAAATTACTTAGTTTATGATACTTTGTTATAGCAGCTTGAACCGACTAAGACTCTCACACCTCTCATGCAGGAGACTCAGTTGACCAGCTAATTACTGTTCTGACATTAAATTCTCAGAAGAATGTCTTACTAATTGAAGTTTAAAGTTTTTTATACTTATATTTTAAAATCTTACGTTATTGTTTTGTTACAAAGGATTTGAACAGCACAAATGAAGTCGTAGATAGAGTAGGTTACACATTTGTCGTTAATTTGTTTCTTTAAAGGTAACATCTTACCTCACCGCTGCTGATGCTTTGCAAGATTATGTTTTCATTTTTGGTAACTGTCATCCTATCATTTGGAGAAGAGTTTCTAACATGACAAATGTCAGCATGTCCTTCTGTCAAAAGAAATACAATATATTTTGTAAAATTCATCTCCAGCAATTTCACAGGAATATCTCACTCTAGGTTCTAAAATCAGCTCCCATTTTGTCAGTGTTCCTTGAAAGAGTGTTTGGGGGTCCTGATGAAGCTCCAGGCACTAATTTTCACAGGAAAAGATCCAGCCCATAGAACAAATGGTTCAAAAAAAATTTTTTTAAGATGTTAATGATAACTGTTATTATTTAAGGAGAAAAAAGTATTTAGAGATTTTCAGCAAGTCAAATATTTTTAAGAAATTTAGCACAAAATCAATCTGCCTCTGGGAAACTATCAAATCTTAAGCTCTATAAGGTATTAAAAGTTACCAAGAATCAGATTTTTGTTCAACAAAACTCTACACCTTAGCCTTAATGTCCACATCCTCATTGCAAAGCCCTCTCTGGGGTTCTAGGACTATTTAACCATTAAGCCCATCAACAGCTGGCTCAGTGTTAAGGAGCCCTCTTCTCCCGAGGTCCACACTCAGAAGAAAGACATGTGTCCTTCATGTTTCCTGAGGATGGTTCCTCACCATGAACTTCTCATGTGAAAGTTTGGAATAAGATGCTTCTTGGTCTCTTCTGACTAAACCCTAGAACCCTTCCATGCATTGTATGGAGGAGCAAAGACTTAGTGCTGGCCCAGGCAATACTGGCTTTTCATTATTACTCCATATTGCTCTGTAGCCCCTGAAGTCATTTTGCGGCAAATAGAGATAATCTCAGCACCATATTGCTAACAACCGAAATCACAACAATCCAGGACTATACAGTCTATCTAATGATTTGAAGGGGTATACCACGAAGTTAAATAAATAGCGATGAACTGTTATCACTTCAAACATTTGGAAGTAACTGCTTTGTTTTAGGCCAGAGTTGCTAAGTAAAACCTGTAACGATGAGCTAGATATATTTGCTCTGCAGGTGCCAAGGACAGAAGCACACAGCTGCCTTGAGCATGCCTTGTCTGGTAGTTGAAGCCATGTCAAATTGACAGAGTTCTAAACATCCAACAGTCACTCCTAATTAGTTATGGGACATAGCTCTTATACAAATCCCCCTCCTGCTATCCTGAATTCTTCAAATAACCATGGGCTCTTTTCAACAAAAGCTCCTCCCTTCCCAGTGGCTCTACCATTTATCTTGTAGCTGAAACAAATTTGAACAAGTGATCTGTACTCTGACCCTCTGTTTCTTCACCCTATTTCCTTCTTTGCTCTTTGCAATCTACCTTCTGCCTCCATCTCTTCCTTGAAACGTCTCACTTCCCTACCACATCTTCTTTGTCACCTCTTTTTTAATTTTACATTGTGGCCCACCTCTTCCTCCTTGAAACACTCTCCTGATTCTACTCCTCCCGCTCTCACTCCCCAGGTCCCCAGGGGCACATCACTCTCTACCTGTGGGAACCTCTTCCGCTGAACCTTCTGCATTTTCTCACCATCATCAATCCTTCGACAGTCTCATTGACTGTCAGGACCTCACTCTCTCCCTTCCACGTAGAAGTCCCAAAAGAACATATGAGCCCATCCTTTCCCACGAGCCCAGTCCTATAGAAAATTGCTACTTGAAGGTCCCATGCTTCCCTCAAATTCAATGCTTCTGAATTCATTACCCGGCATTCATTATCCTCACCAAACTAGAATGTTCTCCCATTTTATTGGCTGTAATTGCATCTCCCCACTTCCAGGTCTGAGGCTTTATAAATCCCTGCCTTTTCTCTCAGATTCATCCTACATTCCTAAAACAGCTTTTAGCATTCTCTGGATTAAAATCCTTTAGTGACTCTATTTTATTTTTTTCAAGTGATGTCGTTCAGCGTGACATCTAAGACTCTCACTTCAATCCATACCCAGTTTCTGTCTGCGTCTGATCTTTTGTTTCTCTTTTCCCTGACATGAACTTTCAGTTCTATTCTCCCATTGCCCCTGGGATAAGCCATGCTCACTCACACAGCACGGTGCCGCTGTTCCACAAAGTCAAATCCCATACTTTTTTCTAGAGTCAGATGGAGTCTCACCTCTTCCATGAACCCTTCTCAGTTATAGCCTTGTTTTCTACCCCAGAAGCTTCAAACAAAGTGAATCTAACAATAGTCAGGCAGATTTCACTAAGTCACATGCTGTTCAGTGGCACACTTTTTATAATCCCTTCCTTTGTGGCTGTTTCTGTGTCTTTGCTCAGATTCCTTTTTCCCAATTATATCAAACTTTCCCATATGTTATCCTGCCTTTAAAAATCATTCTAAGTCCCTCTTCCCCTTTTGAATTTACAGCAAACTCTTTCCCCTGTTACTTATGTGATGTGCCTGGGCCATACTGTACACTGAAAAGTTTGGACGGTGCGTTTGACTTCTGTGCTCCTGCTTAGACCACCTAAGTCATGAACCTTGTACAGAGTCACTGCTCAATAAATAGTTGTTGGCTTGGTTTCTTCAAATGGATCCAGCAAACATATGTAGAAAAAGACTTCTAATATGGCTGTTCTAGTTGGGAAATTATGCATGGGAAATGAAATAGTTACCTGGTTTGGTCATGGAACTCATTAGAATATCCAATAACTGCTGTTTCCTCAAACTCTCTATTTGAGACACATAATGTATTGCTGATTTTCCACTAAAATCACAGAGCTTAGGGTCCCTAGGAAAAAGAGAAATACTATTAAATCCATTGAAAAAGAAAATCAATATGAGAAGAAAAATCATTGACATCAAATAAATACAAATAAAAATGATTTCAAAATGTATGAGATAGAGTGTTAACAATTTCTCAAGATTTTTTCTTTTGAGAGGGAGTCTCAAGCTGTGGCCCTGGGTAGACTGCCATGGCATCACGGCTCACAGCAACCTCAAACTCTTGGACTCAGGTGATTCTCTTGCCTCGGGCTCCCATGTAGCTGGGACTACAGGTGCCCGCCACAACGCTGCAGTTTTTTCCCTTTGCAGTTGTCATTGTTGTTCTAGCTGGCCTGGGCAGGATTCGAACCTGCCAGCGTCAGTGTATTTGGCCAGCCCAGTGCTATGGGCGCCGAGCGCAATTTCCATTTTTATCAATCACCACAACTGTTCTTTAAAGCCTAAGGTAGCTTCAAAATTCCACTTTCATTGAATTATACTAACTGATCCACTTATAATAGCTCATTTTCCTGATTATACTTTTGTTCTTGAGGATTCCTCCCCGCCCACACTACCTTTTTTTTTCCAAACAAAATTCATATGAAATGCTGAGAAAGAACTTGGGCCATCTGTTCTTACCTGATAACAAGATAACTAGGTAACAGCTTTAGGAAACTGCAATTGGAACTTGAGAAACTGGTTATTAACCTTCCTTTTATTTTACAGTTAATTTCTTAACCTTGCCCCTCATAAAGTGCATTTGGCACATAGTAATTTTAACATAACTTGAAATCACTATTATAACTTGCCTGTGATACACTGACAATGTTTTCTAAAATACTTAGTAACATTTTGGGAGTAGGGAGCTGCATATGTAAGAACTATTTGACATTCCCAGTAACTACCAAAACAGTAATTACTTAAACAAATAAATGAAAGAACTGGCTATCATAAGAATAAATTTTAACATATGTACATCACTTCGCAATTGTGAAATTGCATGTTTTTATAATGCTATAATGATGCATGTTCATTTAATGTCTATAGAGTACAAAACTATCTGTGTTTTGGTTGGCATGTCTAGGTGTGTAAGGTTTACATATGTGTTTGGGATTGCATGTGATTTCTGCAGATAACAATGGAATATATACCCTGCAGCTGGTACTGACAGCCCCCTCATACTCACGCATGATGCCTGAGGAGCTCAGACAGAACTTCTGCAGGTCTGTAAACTGTTAACATATTAAGACTCTCAAACAGGTCCACATCTCTCACAGCCAGCATCAGAGGGGTCAAGCCATGTTGGTTTGGGAAATTTATGTCCAGGAAGTCTTTAGATGCCTTTAAAAACATGAAGCTCAATTTCTGTTGTGTTTTGTTATATAGTCATTGATCTTTGCATTTTCATTAGTTGGCCAGTTTCTCATTTTAACTTCAATACTTACCTATATTATGTCTCAATATCTATCCTGAGAGGGAGATGATGAGGAGAAAAAAAAGAAAAGCCTGGATCTGGCTTATTTAACCTTCCTAGAAATGTCATATCAGGAACACCCTGTTATAAGGTGATAATATCACGCTAATAAAATGAGGGAAATCCAGATAAATGATGAGTATTATTCATTTGGGACATGAACTAAAATAATAGCATTTGTTGTTTATCTGAAATTCAAATTTAACTGGTTGTCCTGATTTTTATTTGCAAAATCTGTCCACTTTACATGTTGATCTTTAGAGCCTCAGCTGTAAAGCTGGAATAATGCTATCTTCCTTGCAGGCTTGTTTTGATGACTGCAGAAAGCATATAGCAGTGTGTCTGACAAAGGACAGGCGCTCAGTAAACACCTGATGATTTACAGTAATAATGCAGCTCATGGATGCAACTCGATGCTTTAATGAAATAATTTTTTAAAAAATTTAAAAAATAGGCTCGGTGCCTGTGGCTCAATGGGCTAAGGCGCCAGCCATGTACACCTGAGCTGGCGGGTTAGAATTCAGCCCGGGCCCACCAAACGACAATGACGGCTGCAACCAAAAAGTGGCTGGGCATTGTGGGCCTGTAGTCCGAGCTACTTGGGAGGCGGAGGCAGGAGACTCGCTTGAGCCCAGGAGTTGGAGGTTGCTGTGAGCTGTGGTGCCACAGCACTGTATCCAGCGTGACAGCTTGAGGCTCTGTCTCAAAAAAAAAAATTTAAGAAATGAAAAATGGGGAGCAAGATGGCAGCCTAGTAACAGCTTCCTTGCGGCTGGGCACGGTGAGACTGGGGAGAGAGGACTTCAGGCATCTCTGGCAGGTGGGATCTACCCAGGAACTTCCCCTTGGGGACACAGGGAGACAGCGTGAGGCTTCTGGACACCCTGAGGAAGG
>CAUYRH010118124.1:0-14795 GCA_963574655.1 Perodicticus potto
GGAGGCAGGAGACTCGCTTGAGCCCAGAAATTAGAGGTTGCTGTGAGCTGTGATGCCATGGCACTCTATCCAGGGTGACAGCTTGAGGCTCTGTCTCAAAAAAAAAAAAAAAAAAAAAAAAAAGAAAAGAAAATAAAATACCTAGGAATATATTTAATCAAAGAGGTGAAAGACCTCTACAAGGAAATTTTAAGGAAAAAATCACATAGGATACAAACAAATGGAAAGAAATATCATGCTCACAATTGGTAGAATTAACATTGTTAAAATGTCTCTACTGTCCAAAGTTATTTTACAAATTCAACACAATCACTATGAAGTTACCAAAGTCATACTGCACAAATCTAGAAAAACTAATTCTATGCTTTGTTTAGAATGAGAAAGAAGCCCGAATAGCCAAGCAATCTTAAGCAAAAAGAAGAAAATGAAAGCATCACATTACAAGAATTCAAACTATACTTCAAGGATACAGTAACAAAAATAGAATGGCATTGGTACAAAAAAATAGAGACATAGACAAATGGAATAGCACAGAAAACCCAGACATAAAATTATCTACTTATAACCAAATGATAATTGACAAAGCAGACAAGCAATGTACATTTGGGGAAAGAAGCCCTATTCTAAATGTTTGGAAAATTGGATAGCCACATGTAGAAGAAGGAAATAGGACTGTACCTCTCACCACTTACAAAATTTAACTCACAATGGATAAAAGACTTAGATCTAAGGAATGAAACTATAAGAATTCTAGAGGAAAATGTAGGAAAAACTCTTCTCGATATTGTCATAGGCAAAGATCTTGTGAGAAAGACCCCAGTGGCAGTCATGGAAACAAAAGAAATTAATAAATGGTATATCATTAAACTAAAAAGCTTCTGCACAGCTAAGGAAACAAATCAAAAAAGCAAATAGACAATCTCCAGAATGGGAAGAAATATTCGCAAGGTACACATCTTATAAAATGCCAATAACCAGAATTTACAAAGAACTCAAGCAATTAGCAAGAACAAAGCAAACAACCCTATTAAAAAGTGAGCAAGAGACATTAACAGAGGCTTCTCCAAGGAAGAAAGTAAAATGGCCAAGAAACCCCTTGAAAAAATGTTCAATATCACTAATCATAAGGGAAATTCAGATTAAAACCACAATGAAATATCACTTTACCCCAGTTAAATGACTTTTAATTTTTTTTTATTAAAACATCATTAGATGCTGGCATGGATACAGAGGGAAAGGAATGCTTATACACAGGTGGTGGGACTGAAAATTAGTACAGCCTCTATGGAAAACTCTCTATGGAGATTCCTCAAAGAACTAAAAGCAGACCTACCATTCATTCCAGAAATTCCACTACTGGGACAGCTGCATGTGAGTGTGCTTTGCCACACAATTTCCAATTGCAAAGGTGTAGAATTAACCCATGATCCCATTAATTCATGGGTAGATTAACAAAATGTGGTATATATATATATCATGGAGTACTACTCAGCCCAAAAAGTATGAATTAATTAATACCATTTGGAATAATCTAGATGGAACAGAAGACCATTTTCCTAAGTAAAATATTGCAAGAAAGGACAAACAAAAACCACATGTTCTCACTATTAAATTGAAACTAACTGATGAGCACACAAGTACACAGAAGTTAAAGTCTTTGGAAAGCAACCAGGGCAGAGTGGGGAGGAGAGGTGAATAAATCAACCTAACTGATACTATGAACACTATTTGGATGATGGGCACACCTATATCCAGGACTCAAGCATTACAAAAATGACCCATGTAATCTAAAACATTTGTACCCCCTTAATATTTTGAAATAAAATTATATTGAATTTTTAAAAGGATGCTCTTGAAACTTCAGTAACTATTGGGTGGTGCCTGTGGCTCAAAGGAGTAGGACGCTGGCCCCATATACCAGAGGTGGTGGGTTCAAACCTGGCCCTAGCCAAAAGCTACAAAAAAAGGAAAAAAAGAAAGAAAGTTCAGTAACTGTCACAACTTTATAGATAACACCCAATTTATATTTGAATTCAAATGACTTCCCTTAATCACTTTTACACAAGTGTTTATTACAGTAAATGTAATTTTCATTTATGGTGGGCACAAAAGGAAATAAAACTTTGGTGCATATACCTTGCAAACTGTAAAACATTAAGAAAGGTTAGTTGTCTTTGCTATTCAGTAAGCAATTTAAAGGGCCATATTAAAAACCATTTTTATAATATCATTAATCCTTCCTTAATGGAATATTTGTATAAATGAATTAGAATACATTGAATATCATGTCTTCTTACACTGGAGCAAACCTACTTCCACAAGACTCCGCAATTGCTTTTCATTTCTATTATATCCTAATTAGATTATAATTTTTTCAATCAATGGTGGGTGTGGCATTAAAAGAACACTTGAATGAGAAAAGGTTTTAATTCTCTGTCATTAACTGTCTGCTTCTCATTGCTCTGATTTCTTCATATACATTAAAAGTGGTCATAATACAATGCTGCCTATTTAATATGGTTGTTGAAAAGATAAAATTAAATAATGTATGAAAACAAAGCTTTATAAAGCATAAGGCAGTGTGGTAGGCAATGTCTTAGTCTGTGCTGTTATAACAGAATACTGCAAACTGGGCAATTTATAAATAATAAAATTTGTTTCTTAAAGTTCTGGAAGCCAGGAAGCCCAAGATCAAGGTGTTGGCAGGTTTGGTTCTGATGGGGGCCAAGTCTCTGATTCCAAGATAGAGCCTTGAATGTTGTGTCCTCTTACGGCAGAAGGATGGAAGGGCAAAAGAGTGACCTAGCTAGTTCCCTCCAGACCTTTTAAAAGGTGCTAATCTCATCTGAGTGCAAAGACCTCATGGGCAAATCACCTCCCAAATGTTCCACTTTTAATACAATTGCATTGGGGAATAGGTTACAACATGAATTTTGAAGGGAACACAGACATTTAAACCACAGCAGCAGAGTTCTAAGACCTTCAAGACTGAGGAGAATGTATACACACTTTTTTTCCCAGTTATTTAGTCTCACACAAATCTAGATGCTACCGCAAAGGGATTTTGCAGATTTAATTAAAGTTCCAAATCAGTTGATCTTGACCTTAAGATATGGAGGTCATCTGAGTTGTCCTGACCTATCACTTGATCCCTTTATATATGAAGTTTGAAAGGCAAAAAGGATTCAAGGCACTATTGCTGGCTTGAAGATGACTAGGGGCTATATGTCAGCCTCTAGGAGTTGAGATCAGCCCCCATCTGATAGCCCACAAGGAAACAGGTACCTCAGTTCTACAACAGAAAGGAACTGAATTCTGCCAACAAACCTGAATAAACTAGTAAGGATATTTTTTTCACAGACTCCAGATGAAAACTCAGCCTGAAGGACAGACATCTTGATTTTAGCCTTATGAAATTCTAAGCAGAAGAACACACTGAACCACACCATACCCAGACTTTTGACCTCAAAAACTGAGAGCTAATAAATGGGAGTTGCTTTATGTTTCTATGTTTGTGATAATTTCTTATGCAACAATACAAAACTACTAAAAGTTACATACAGCTACCAAGCATTCTTTTCTGCCAGCCACAGATAAAATAAAACGCACTTAATTGGAGTTAGAAGATCTGTTTTTTAGTTGGTTTTTTTTTTGTTTTTTTTTTTTTTTGTTTTTTTTGAGACAGAGTCTCAAGCTGTCACCCTGGGTAGAGTGCTGTGGCGTCACAGCTCACAGCAACATCCAACTCTCAGGCTTAAGGGATTCTCTTGCCACAGCCTCCCAAGTAGTTGGGTCTATAGGTGCCCGCCACAATGCCCAGCTATTTTTTGGTTGCAGTTCTCGTTGTTTGAGCTGGTCCAGGCCAGGTTCGAACCCACCGGCCTCAGTGTATGTGGCCGGCACCCTACCCACTGAGTTACGGGTGCTGCCTGATTCTCATTTTCCTCACTTGTAACTACAGATAATAATCCATATTTACTGGGATTGTTGTGAAGTTTAAGTGGGGCAACATGAAAACCTACTAGGATCATGTCTGGTATACAGCAGTTATTCTATGACTTTTTTCAATATTTCATAAACTTATATAATCATTTATTGTACCTTCTTTGTGCTAGGCATCATGCTATGTACTTGGAATACAAAGCCATTTAAGAAATGGTCCTTACCCTCAAAGAGTTCAAAGTATCATCACAGAGACAGAGGAGTAATCAGCAATTTCTATATAGAATGATGGCCATTGTGATAGAAGGCCACAAATGGTAGTATAGAAGAAGGAAAAGGGACAGCTTGATCAGGCTGGGGAGTCAAGGGATGTTTCTCTGAGGAAATGAAGCTTGACTTGCAGTTTTTAAAAGGCTTAAACTTGAATGCACAGTATAATCACCAATGATTATAGAACTACCAATGCTTCCCCACCCCACCGAGAGACTGATTTAGTTCATCTGGGGTATGGCTGATGCAGGGAAAGTCCTCTGAAGAAGCAGCATGTGCAAAAGCCCCAGGATATAAAAGTATATCAATCAGGAAAATATAGAGTTCCATATGAAAAGCATGAAGGGGAGAACAGTATCAGGAAGTGATGGTACATGATACTAAAGAGGAGCCACATCATCCAGGACCCTGTGTGCTTAAGTGAAGAGTTTGGAATTTATACAGAGGGTAATAAGAAGCCATTGAAAGAGAGAGAGGGGGACATAATCATATATATTTACATTTCTAACAGGTAACTCTGGTTGCTGCGTGGAGGACAGATTACTGAAAAGATATCAGACTAGGGTTACGGAAATCAGTGGAGAGGTGCTCTAGTAAAACTGGTGAGAAATGAGGGTAGGCCATACCTAAAGCAGGGCACCGGGGATGAAGACTGAATCAAAGGGACAGATTCAAAAGATAGCAAGGCAGTAGAACCAAAAAGACTTGGTGACTAACTGAATGTCAAAGATGGAGGAGAGGTGTCATATATGTATGTGTATGTATGGGTGGGGTTATTCAGGTTCAGCCTAGACTAGGATACGGATATATATATAGCTATGCTTAATAAATTAATACATCCAAGCATCAGTCCCTCAGGTATTGTTAAGAAATGTGAGTTATTGGCTCGGCGCCTATGGCTCAATGAGCTAAGGCGCCAGCCACGTACACCTGAGCTGACGGGTTCGAATCCAGCCCCGGCCTGCCAAACAACAATGACAGCTGCAACCAAAAAATGGCCGGGCGTTGTGGCGGGCACCTGTAGTCCCAGCTACTTGGGAGGCAGAGGCAAGAGACTCGCTTGAGCCCAGGAATTGGAGGTTGCTGTGAGCTGTGACGCCACGGCACTCTATCCAGGGTGACAGCTTGAGGCTCTGTCTCAAAAAAAAAAAAAAAAAGAAAGAAATGTGAGTTATTGCTATTGATATGACCTCACTTGTATACCAAAATAGTAATCTATGGAAATTTGTAGTAATTCTTGGATGACTCCAAGGTTTCCAGCTTTGGGAACTAAGTGGACACATTTCAGTGAGAGTTTCCCTAGAAATTGCTCAAGTTAATAATAACTGAAATCCAGGACTCTAAGAACAGAGAAGGTTGGGCCTTACTGAAGCTCGAGCCACAGTGTAATGTTGGGTCATAGATGGCTCTGCACCAAGATGATAGTGTTCTGACATTACCCCCACCTCACTTCTACTCCTCAAGTCTGCTTCTTTCTGTAGTGCTACCACATGGCAGATTCTTCGTGAAAGCAGGATGATATTAACATATTGCTGATAATAGTTCCCATACCAATATTTCCTGTTATCACTACCCTCTTCCCATTCCTCCCACCCCTACTGGAGGGCTCCTTGGGCCACAGAGAGAATGAACCAAATAAGAAGAAAAATGATTATATGCTAATGGGAATCCTTGTGCTCTGCTAGCCTGAACTAATATTTGTGGGGATAATCATAAAGCCAAACACACAGACTGTGGGATTCAAAAGTAAACTGGATCTGTGTCTAACTTCCTGGGTAGATCCCAGAGAAGTATCAAATCCTACAGAGTCATTCTTCACCAACACATAAAAGGAGCAATAGAGACAGCTGTGCAATGTATTTATGCAAAGGAATCTGAGACAGCCTCATGGAACTTCCCCAGGGCGGTGTAAGGAGCAGTCAGATATTTCTCACATACCCAGGGGAATAAAAAAAGAGCTGAGAGAGAACTAAACTTGGAGATACTTAGTGATCAGGACAAGAACTCAACCGTGGATAGAGAGCACAGTAAAAAGAGGAAACATTACAAACATAAATGCCATCTGCAGCTGGGATAGAGGAGGTTGATGCTTTTACTAAGGAAACCCTGAACTGACTGAGATTACTAAAAAAAAAAAAAAAAAAAACTGAAAAAATAAAGTTTCTGCCAGAAGCCAAAAACAAATACAAGAAAAAAAGTTACATTTCATAATGTATTATATAATATGGATCAAGATTCATATCCACTACTTCTGCTTCCAGTGGAGGCTCTTCATGAAAGAAGAATTCTAATGGTCCTAGCTTATGTTACATGCTAGGCCATGGAGTCACTAGCCAGTAAGGAGACTGCTGTCTGAAGTGGTTCTGAAGTATATTAGTAAAGGCAGGAGGACTACTTTAAAAGAAATCTCAGTGACTTAATGTAAAATAGTTTCATGGTTTATTTTCCATTTACATCACAGTCTAATATGGATTATGGAATGGGGTAGGAGCAGGAGCTCTTCTCCAGGCAGTCATTTGGCTATCTAGGCTCAGCCATCTTTTAGGGACTCTTGAGTCCTCCACTGGATCCCCTTCATCTAGCAGTCAGATGAAAGAAAGGAACACACACATAAAACATTGTGAGGGAAATTTTAATGTGCCAGGCCTAGAAGTGGCACTTACCATTTCAGCTCACATTCCATTTACAAAAATGGTGACATAGCCCCATCTAAGAGCAAGGGGGCAGGGAAATGCAATCTGGTGTTGTGCACAGGAAAAAAGAGAACACTCTTGATTCCTAGTTGTCTCAACCAAGAGGTGAGGACTAATGAAAGACCAAGGTAGGTGGTATTAGTTTTAGTCCTTTCTCCAGCTCCAAAAATTTCTATAAAATGATTTTCACTAAGTAAACACTTAATGGGGAAAACTCATGGTGATAAAAATTTCCCTGAAGTAGCATCTGTTTCTAGAGCATAAGTCACCAGAATAAATAACTAATGCTATGGTGAAGATAAGAAAAAATGAAGTTCCTCACACTAAAATCTGCTTAACTGAAGGCTTCAAGAAAAAAGACAAATGCTTGGGCGGCGCCTGTGGCTCAAGGAGTAAGAGCACTGACCCCATATACCAGGGATGGGAGGTTCAAATCAGGCTCCAGCCAAAACTGCAAAAAAAAAAAAAAAAGTCATTTAAAAAAAAGAACAAAGCTTGAGAAAGTCACTTTGAAGACTGTAATGATATGCATTGATTACAGTCATAATGACCCATAGAGATCAGAATTTCATGCTGTCAGTGCCTTCTGGTGTGGAGCATTCTTAAATCTAATTTTTATTCTAACCAAAAAGTGAGAGGCCAGCCTCTAACAAACCAACTGAAAAATTTACACAGTTTCCTTGACACTTTTTTCTCTTAAGGGAATAGAGACAGAACACTTAACCTAAAGTAGACCCCTTAACTAAAAGTGAACCCCTTTACTCAAACAGCACTTAATTATCTATTGACCAAGGACTATGCAACAGATATTATGGTAACTGTTTTATATGTATTATTGCATTTAATTTACATAATCATACTGTAAATTAGATATTATTATTCTCACTTTACAGATTAAAAAACACATCCAGAGAAACAGACCCACTTACCCAAGGCCATATAGCTAATAAATCATTAGGCATAGTTAACCTAAGAAAATAAACTGTATTTTAGAATTTTGACACATTCATCTTTTGTAAACAAATAGTTATCAATAAGTAATAACTCTTGGAAGTATGTGTTCCTGGCTCATTACCCGGGGCCCTGCTTTCCAGCCTGCCAGAATAGCCACTTGCAGGCTGCAAACCCTTCATGAGAAATAAATCTCTTCTTTCCAAATTATAACCTTGTTATTTATCCAGTTAACAAATTGGTGACCCAAAATAGGACCCAGAGATAACCCCTACTTTTCCCAGCATGATCAAAAGTGGATACACTGGTGTCTGCATGAGCCCACTGATAGCTGAGTTGTCTCCCCAACCTCACTGGGAGAAATTAGGTAAGCTTTTATAGATTAAGATCTCCCACTTTTGTAATGAAGGTCTCAGAGACTCTATTTCTCCCCACTTCTTCATTTCTCCCCAGTTCTAATTCCCTCCATCCATACCCCAGAGGGATTGTCTTTATTAGCCTTAGGCTCATAGGTGTGTGTAGGGGGGCGGGGAATCGAAGCTTTCCTAGATTCCTTCATCTAGACCCAAGAGGAAATGTCTCTGCTGGGGGAATCCAGTCAGATTCAGCTGGTCCATAAGGTTTTGAAACTGCCCTTACATCTTAATAAAGGGGTGCAAGATGAGAACTGTGGTAAGGGCCTAGCTAAACATAAGACACAGGTTCAGCTAAAAATCACAATAATTATTAACCACTGTCTCTTTGTTCACTTCTCTGTAATTGGCACTCTGGAGTCATATAGCTGGTGGTCACAGAGATTTTTAGCTTTCTGTGTAGATAACATCACCCTTTCAGAACCTAAAGGTAATTTTTAAGATATCTTCCAGGTCCTGCATTCCAGTGGCTTGGCTGACCCACATAAGCCAGCGGCCCATACCAAGGAACAAATGGTTCCACCCCAAACTCAGCCAATAAGCAATTGCCTAATCTCTTGCCTGCTAATCTATCCTTAAAAACCTTGTCTCCAAAATTCTCAGAGAGGCAGATTTGAGAAATTCCTACCATCTCCCTGCTTAGCACTCTGCAGGATTACACCCTTTCTCTGCTGCAATACCTGCTGTCTCTGTGTATTGGCTTCCTCTTGAGTGGCAAGCTATGAACCTGGTTGAATGGCAACAAATTGGGTGCTCATCCAGGATCACCCTCGTGTGTGCCTGTGGTGCAGCAGCCTTATACCAGTGGGGCAGACCTAGAGACGTGCCCTAGTAGTTGTTCAGTTACCTTGGACTGAGGGTCATCTCTGGAACAGTCTTTACCAGTAGAACATTGTCAACCCACAGTGTCTACAATAGAAAAACGGTTTCTGGAAACTAGAAGATGTCCTAGTCAGCATTCAAAGCATGCACAGGACCCCCCTTCCTTCTCCAAATTGTTTGGACTCTCTGAAGGCATTGTGACTCCTTTGTGGGTCTTGGTTGGCTTTCACTATATTATAGGAAGTGTCTTGTCCTGGAAAGACTTCTTCCCAATTGGACAGAGAATAGAGAGTCTGCCTAAAAGAATACTATTGAATTTTTTGTTTGACTTATTTTAGAAGGCCTTTAAGCTTTGATATTCACTTTAACATAAGTACATCTTTAAAAATTAATGGCCAGAAGTGGATCCTTTAAACTAAGGACTCTTCATTTTAAAAAAAAATAGATTTTAGAGATCTCTTATTCTAAATAATTGTCACATTTATATGCATGAAAAGATCAGGACTTAAAGAAGAGTATGTAACAATTTCTTGGCTACTCTTAAAATTGTTCTTGAAAAAATTGAAGAGTAAATGTCTGCTATAAAACAATGATAAAAATCCTTTGAACACTACCCCAGTGGGAATGATAACAGAGGCCAGTTTGCCTCATAGCCTCATGGTTAAAGCTCTGTGCTTTCATCTCAGCAGCCTATGTTGATTCTCAGGCAGGGAATGAACTTGTTCTGGTTTGGTATTTGTGTAACTTGTGAAGTTTTGGTGATTCTCTTCCCTTCAGCACACATCTTGTGATTTCCCATACTTTGTGGGACATATGGGGCTTTTAGACATTTCATCCAAGAAGCTGAGACCCTAGAAAATAAGGCTGGACATAAATGCAGGGAACTTCTAGTTTATTGTTAGTGAAACTTTCTGTGAGCCTTTTCTGTGACTTTTTTGATCTTGTAAAAGCTGCTTTACACACCTCTTGCTTCCTTAATTAAGTTATAACCTGAGTTATGACTTATATCAGTTTCACTTAGAAGGGTATTTTAGTTAAAAAGTTTGAAAACAAAAATGTCAGCTGTTTGCCCTTGCTAGAGTTGGCTCTATTCACTTTCACTTCTCCCTACTCCTTCCTCTTTACTGATCACTGACTCTTGGCCAAGCAAAAGTGACCAACTATCCAAACTGTGTAAGGCAAATGCTGAACTGTATTCTCCATGAATCTTCTTTAACCACGTAGCAGCACTGGAGTCTTTCTGAACTTGTTCTTGTTCAACTGCCCAATTCATTAATTGTCCTTTGGTCAATTAAACTCATGTTGAATTTAATTCGTCAGAAGTGGGTTCTGAAATAGAGCTCCCAGAGACCCCCAGAATCACCAAGTAGACAAGTGCTCATGGGTAAGTTCTCTCTCAGATTCTGATTCTCCATCAATTTGTGTTTTAAACTCTCTAAGTTTGTTTGAGGAAATTCTTGATCCTAACTGGTTTGAAAATTATAAGAGAAACTATACTGAATCTGGAATCAGATTGGATCTGGGTCTGGGATCAGACTGGATCTGATTATTGACTGGCTAGGCTATCCTCACGCCTCAGCCTCCCAAAGCACCAGGATTATAGGCATGACCCACTGCTTCTGGCACTTAATGAGATATGTTGAAACTATTTTATAAAAGTAATTTACATCTATAAAGCAAATTTCTGTTTATAAGAGTGTCTGAGAGGCAGGTCTGAGTCACTACACACTCTTATCACTGTCCTAAATTTACTGACAAGTCTTACCTTTGCTTAGGATTCTTTTCTTGGTCCCCTTGTCTTAACTGGGACTTTTCATACAACCATTTTTCCCCTTGGTATGAGCAAATGATGGTACAATATTTAAGCCTATAGTCCTAGCTCTATGCTTTCAAAACATAAATTTTATATCTTGTTTCACCTATGAGTCATCTTTTTAGAAGGCAGATTATTGCCTACCCAACAATTAGATAGGGCAATAAAACAGGTAATTAAAAGATAGTCTGAATAAAATAAAATATACATATGTATATTTAAAGGCCAAATAACTCTGCTTCTGGTTGTATGTCTATATGTTTGTGTGTCTATATATGCCATGTGTATGTAATATTTCACTACCAAAATATGGTATATACAAGAGTTCTAATTAATTGGCTTTTAAAAAGTAAATGCTTAAAATAAACATTTTATCAGAAAAGCAGGAAAAACTCAAATGTCTTATAGTTCACATGACTTTGATAATCGTTGGTAAATAAATCTGCTTTTTAAATTACTATTTAAAGTTTAGATGTTTTAAGGTCATAAAACTCTTGCTTCTGTAATATTTTTAATTTTTCCTAGATTTGACTGTGAACCTCTATTTTTTATTTGTAGCTTCTGGATTCTGAAGGCCAGATAAGAAGCCATGGTGAGGCCTGGAGACATGTTCTCAGTGCCTATACTGGTAGCTATAAGACACAGTCTAGCCCTGAATGGCCTGTTCTTCCTTTCCATAGCTTTTCCTCCTTGCCATTCTCGAGGAATTGGACCTTCCAGACATCCTGTTTTCTGTCTTGAGCTCTACACCTAGTAAATAAACTTAGGACATATATAGGCCCCATCTTTTGTAACCATCTTTGATGCCACATGGCTACCTGAGACCTAGGAGGACCAGGAAAGTCACTAGGGATGGTACCTATGTTGTGGTTTCAAAATTCTTTTCAATAATTTAAAATCTTAAAGTCATGTTATGTTAAGTTAAAGAGAATAATAATAAAATGAGTAATTTATAAAATACCAAAACATTAATTATTAAACATAAGTTTAAGTTTATATACCTTGGCATATTATTTTTATATAATATAGAAAATTAAATATATTTAGGTGTTCTAATAAAAATTGAGGACAGATAACATTTCAAAGTTACTTTTAACTTCCTAGGTTTTTCTGAGAGTTGACATTAGATTAATATGTGTAATTAAAACTACTAGATGGAAGAGATACACTTCTACATGAAAAATAAGATATACTGTATTTTTTATTTAAAAGACATAGAGACAGTTTTTATTAAAACAGATAATTCTGTCTAATTTATTGGTTTAAAATTGCTTTAAATAAAATAGGGAAATGATGATTAACACTAAATGTACATAAAAGGTTTATAAAAATCTTAACTTAGGTCAAATTGATTAAAATTAGATGGATTTGGGGGGTGGAGCAAGATGGCTGACTGGAAGCAGCTTCCAAAAAAGGCTCCTGTCCAAAAGGGAAAATAACTTCCTGGAACTGTGCAATTAAGATGAATACTGGGAGCCCAGCCAAAAGAGAGAAGTGATACCTGTGGGTCACCTCTGCTGAGGGAAGTTGCGACTCCAAGAAAGCAAGCTTCAGGTACAAAATTCATCTGAAAGAAAAAGTGTCCATCCCCTCCCCCAAGAAAGCTCTGAGTTTCTTGCTTTTCTGTTTCCTTTCTTTTTTTCTCCTCGTTTGCTCCTGCGGGTTTTCTACAGACAAGTGGTGAACTGTGGACCTCTTGTCTCACCCCACGGAAGAGTGCTGTGGGAAGTGGGGTGTGCTTCCACAGAGCACCCCAGTGTGACTCTGAAAACTCTATTGCTAGGCAGAAAAACTGAACTAAAGTTTTCCCCACCATTCTGAAATTGCAGTACACCCTTCCCCCCTTACCTGATGAACCAGAAGCCTAACCCCCGCTGAGACTGAGGGAGGAGGTCCCTGAGCAGTGCCCGCATCTCCACCTCCCAGAACAAGCGCCCCACCAGGAAAAGAATACGGGGGGGGCCGCGGTGAGCCTCCCTCCCTCCGGCCAGGGAGTCCACAGGCGACTGCCTGGCCCTGCACCCCATGCTTGCCAGGCTTGCACAGGCCTGCCATCTGCTAGAGACTCTGCCGGTGACCGCCTGGCTTCCAAAGGTCCGCTCCCAACCAGGAACTCCCCTGGCGACCACACGGGCCTCCACCTGGCACCCGCAGGGTCCCCACAGGCTCCCCTGACCATTAAATCCCCTGGCGACCATGCAGTCCTGCACCTCAAGCCTGCAGGGCTTCCACAGGCCTGACTTCTGCCAGGAACTCCGCCTGCAACCGCCAGGCCTCCACAGGTCCGCCGCCGGCCAGGAACTCCTCCAACGACTGCCTGGCCCTGTGCCCCATGTTTGCCAGGCTTCCACAGACCCACTGCCAGCTAGAGACTGCCTGCAACCGCCAGGCCTCTGCAGGTCCGCCTCCAGCCAGGAACTCCCCCGGCGACCACACGGGCCTCTGCCTGGCACCCGCAGGACCCCTGATGGCAAGCCACTGGCCAGTAAATCCCATAGCGACCATGCGGTACTGTGCCCGAGCCTGCAGGGCTTCCGCAGGCCTGCCTTCAGCCAGGAACTCCACCTGCAACCGCCAAGTCTCTGCAGGCCCACCCCGGCTAGGAATTCCCCGGGGCTGCCTGCCCCTCCGCCCCGTGCTTGCCAGGCTTCTGGAGGTCTACCATCTGCTAGAGACTCTGCTGGCAACTGCCAGGCCTCTGCAGGTCCATCCCCGATCAGGAACTCCTCTGGCGACCATGTGGGCCTCTTCCTGGCACCTGCAGGGCTGCCACAGGCCCGGCCCTGGCCAGTTAAAACACCTGGAGGCCCCGTGCCCCAAGCCTACAGGGCTTCCCACAGGTCTGCCTTCAGCCAGGGACACTCCTGGTGACCGTGCAGGCCTCTGCCTGGCACCCATGGGGCCTGTACAGGTCAGCCTCTGCCAGGTACTCCGCCAGCAACTGCCAAGCCTCTGCAGGCCCACCCCTGGCCAGAAACTTCCCAGACAACCACACGGCCCTGCACCCAGCACTTGAAGGGCCTCCGCAGTTCCACCTTCTATCAGGGACTCCGCAGTGAATGTCGGGTCCCAGCAAGCCCGCCCCTGGCCAGGGATTCCCCTGGTGACCACGCGTGCCTGTGTCTGGTACCTGCAGGGCCTCTGCAGGTCCACCCCAACAAGGAACTCCCCTAGCAACCATGCAGACCTGCGCCCCACGCTTGCTGGGACCCCGTACTCCTGCCTGCTGCCAGGAAACCCGTTGGTAACCGCCATGCACCCACAAGCCCACACCTGGCCAGGAACTCCCCAAGGAAATGTGCGCACCTGTGCCCTGAGCCTGCAGGGCCTCCACAAACTAACTCGCCACCAGGGAATCCACCGGTGACTTGCCAGGCCTCTGTAGGCCCACCCTCAGCCAGGAACTCCCCCGGTGATCATGCAGCCCTAAGCCTGGCATTCCCAGAACTGTGTGCACCAAATCTCATCCTGCTGCTCGATACAGGGGTGCCAATACTCCAGAGCTGCTCCCGCAGCCAGAACTCCCTGGCTGGGGCAGTCCCAGAAGAGCTACACAGGGTCACTCACTACAAAGTTCCAGCAACAATAGAGTGGTCCCACCAGGGTCTAATCTTCAAGAGACACCTTCCCAACTCTGAGGACAGCCAGATGCAACAGTGAAAAACAATCATGGGGTGGAATCAACAGAAAAACTCTGGCAAAATGAATAATCAGAGTAGACCAACTCCTCTAAGGAATGACAAGGCAGACACAGCACAAGATCTCCTGCATAGGCAAATGGCTGAGATGTCTGAAATCGAATTCAGAATCTGGATTGCAAATAAGATCAGCGGAATGGAGGAAAAGATGGAATTAGAATTTCAAGCAGTAATCTAAAAGATGACCCAAAAG
>CAUYRH010118125.1:0-17341 GCA_963574655.1 Perodicticus potto
TTGCAGCTTAGAGGCTGGGAGAAAAATTTGGTAACCAGCTGTCCAGACACCCCCTGTATAGTTATGGATTGGGGAGATAAAAGACCAGGATTAGAGAGAAGTACAGAAAAAGTTGCTCCAGTGTCCAAAAGAAATTTTCTCGCCTGGTGCTCCACTATAAGGCAAACCTGGGGCTCTCGAGGGTTGATGACACAAGCTGGATCCATGAGAATTTGCCCCGGGCACTTTCAGTCCAGTTTGGGCTCCAATGGGGAAAAGAAAATATTTTTAATGAGTCTTGGAGGGGGTTCCACGCTGGACAAGTGAAGTCGTTTAATGCAAACCAAACTCATGAAAGACTGATGTATAAACTCTCCATCAGTGATAAGGACACAGTTTCAGACATAGGGATGTAATCATGAATCTGAGTCAAGTCTGTAGATCTAACTGTCTATGCTCATTGTGATCTGGTTATGTTTTTACACACAAAGTGTAAGCTGGCGTCTCATCTTTGGGGCTACCTTATTTTAGATAGTGAGAAGCATTGATTATGAGCACACTACAGAAGACGAAACTATTGCTGCAACGGTCATTTTTAAAAATAGGTGTAATTTACATACAATAAAATTCACCTATTCTAAGTGTGCGATCAGTGATTTTTGATAAATTTTACAGAGTTGTGCAATTATCACCACAATGCCACAATGCTGTTGTAGAACATTTACAGCACTCCAAAAACATCCCATGTAGCAGCGCTTCTTTCCATTTATGTATTTATTTATTTATTTTTTGAGACAGAGCCACCACACCCAGCTATTTTTGTATTGTTGTTGTCATTGTTGTTTAGCAGGTCTAGGCCGAGTTCGAACCCACCAGCCCCGGTGCACGTGGCTGTCACCCTAACCACTGAGCTCCGGGCGCCGAGCCACTTCTTTCCTTCTAATTTTGAGTAATAGTCCATTGTATGGACACACCACTTTTTGCTTATTCATTCATCAGTTTTCTTTCATTTTGACTACTATAAATTAGCTGCTAAGAATATTCCTATATAAGTCTTTGGGTGAATGTATGCTTTCATTTTTCTTGGGTAGATACTTGGGCATGGAATTCTTGGGTCATATGACAAATTTATGTCTAATTTTTGAAATGAAACTGTCCAGCTGTTTTCCAAAGTGACTGTACTATTTTACATTCTCAGAAGCAACATCTGAAGGTCCCAGTTTCTCTTCATCCTTGCCAACACCTGTTTTTGACTGTTTTCTTGGTCATAGTTATTCTAGCTCTAACAGTCATAAATGACTTCACGTTAGCTCAAGTGACCCATCAGCTACCTAGGGTTGCAAGCACCACAGTTGAGGCCACCCGGGTGCCTTTGCTCAGTCTACTCCAGGCGTTTCTCAGCTACAGGCACTGGCATGCTCTCCCCAGGGAGATAAGGACTAGAAAGACATTGAAAGGAAAGACAGGGCAAGAACTATCATCTGTGTATCAATGTATTGAATTATCAATGTATCAAATACATTGTACTTGGGCATGTATAAGGGAGATAGTGGAGGTCTGAGATTTCCAAGAGTAAAGGAACAGATGAGAAGAGGGCGGGGGTGCCCTCTTGGGGGATTCCATTTGTGGGTCCTTGGAGAGTTCACAAAGTGGTGGTGGTGAAAGAATCAAGAGAATTGGTATTATAGAAAGCCAGGAAATGAGCATTTCAAAAAAAGGGGCAATGCCAAATAGTCCTTTCCCAACAGTGACAAACAATGCAAAGTAGTCACAGAAGATGAGACAGAGAAGGCCATTGGATTTAAGTGCTAGAATCAACAATGGAAAATTCAGTCTGGGCGATGTGTTGGGGGAGAACAAGGTTGTTGGGGGCTAATGGAATTGGAAAGGAGGAACACACTATCCTCTGGAAAAACTTGTAGAGGAGATAGCTAGTGTGAGAAAAGGCTGAGTTGCCTTTGCTATGAACCCCTGTAGCCCCAAGAGTGGGAGGAACTTGATGTTACTAATAGGTAAATTTGTAGATTCAATTTCCAGATCTATGAAATAGGGGCTGAATATCATACCCATCAGACCCACTGTTGGCTTGGACAAAGCAACACAGAGGACCCCGGAGCCTCACCTGAGAAAGCTGCCATCATGCTTTGGGTAGTGTCTCTTTTCTCTCATGGCAACGCCTCCGTCCTGCAGACCCTAAACCTGGGCCTTCGTTCCTCCTTCTTCTTTACCCAGTAGGTAGACAAGGCCATTTGACTCCACCTCCACGATACCATCTGCTTCTTTCCCACTGTGCTGACAAGTCCTGCTTTCCAGAGACCTTCAGGGTGATGACTGTGATGAGTCTTAACCCTAGAAGACCAGTATCTCTGCCACCAGTCCCCTGCCCACCCCTCTCCCCTGCTGGCATGCAGGTTGGAGGAAAAGCAAGTCTCCAATGTACTCTCCATCGTACCTCAGGCTCGCAGCCTTACTCCCTGCCCCACTCTTCTCACCTCCTGCAAAACAACTGCTGCCCCCAGACATCCTCCTCCTCTGAAGCTGCTGGGAAGACTCATGCTCTCTTCCTGATCCATTCTGCTCTCTTGAGATGGAAAATTTCTACTTATCCTTCAAAACCCAGCTCAAAATATCACTTTCTTTGAAATCAGCCTGACCCTCTGCTTCCTACTTCCCAGGGAGTTCATGCTGCTTCTGGCCCATTTCTTTGTAACAGGGTCTCTCAGTCTAGACCCTGATGACATTTTGGGCAGGATAATACCCTGCCATGGGAGCCTTCCTGTGCACTGTGGGGTGTGCAGCACCCTCAACCTCTACCCATAAGACGCTGTTAGCACCCTTGTCTCCCTGAGTGTTCCAATCCAAATGTCTCCAGCTATGGACAAGTATCTCTGAGGGTGAGCCCCAGAATTGCCCTTGGTGGAGAGCCACTGCTTCGTTATCAGTTAATGTCACAACCAAACTCATTACACTGCTTAACGCAACCTCTGTCTAGCCCTGGGCCGGGTATATAGTGAGCACATGGAAATACAAATTCAAAGGAATGGATCAATAACCCGTGGTCTATGTACACCATGGGACACTATGCAGCCATAAAAAAGATGGTGACTTTACATCTTTGTATTAGCTTGGATAGAGTTGGAGAACGTTCCCTTCAGTAAAGTATCACAAGAATGGAAAAGTAAGTCTTCAATGTACCCAATGCTGATATGAAGCCAGTAGACAAACTAATACATGCCCGCATAAGAGAAAAACTCAATTTAATTCAAGTTGGGGGAAAGGAGGAAGAGAGGAAAAACCCACACATGCTGAGAAGATAAGAATGGGATCTTTAGGGTCAGGGCTTCTCTAACACCAGATGTGTGATGCTGGGAAATTATTTGGCCTCGGCAATCCTCGGTGTCTTCATTGTCAAACAGGGGAGTAGTGCTGTTAGGGTTACGGTGCAGATGAAATGATGTCATTATTTGTGCAGGTCTTATGCATGCTTTAGGGCAGGGAGAAAATACTAATGAATGGGCTACAAAAAGCATTCTCCTCTTCATGTTGAGGCCCCATCTTGTCCCTTTCCCACTATTGGGACTGTGCACAGTGCCTGGCACAGAACAGGTGCCACTATTTTCTTTGGCTGGTGCTAAAGCGATGTAGTGAAGGTGGTCGTGCACAAAGCAAAAACAAATCGGGAAGGTGGCGTGGACAGGAGAAAACTGCCAGCGATGGCCTCTGACAGCTTTGCCTTCTTGCTCTGGCTCTCCCTTCCTTGCCTGATCCCCGTGTTACTTTGAGCAACTCAAGAAAAGAAAGCCAGCAGCTGAACTAGATGAGGAACAGTCGGGTAGTAAGGCTTTTTTTTTATTCAAAGAAAAGTGTGGATGCGTTTCACTTTCCCTACTGGATTACCACCTACCTGAGGGCTGGCGGTATTGTGGCTTGTTTCACTTAAGTCTCTTTTTTCCGGAACCTTAGTTCTTGACACAGATGATCAGTAAACGAATACGTGAATGCCTGATGTGGAGAAATCTACAGTTCGGCAGAGTAGCATTTCCTGCCGAAATGTACAGAGCTTTTCCTGTTGTGATGAGGTATTGGCAAAGTCCTGTTACAGTTTGTCACAAACCTGTTGTGCTCACATGGCGAGATGATCCACTAGAGTTAGAGTCAGAATTTGGGGCTTTGAGACAGCAAGATTGGCTCCCCTTCAGCAGGACTAGCTTTTTCTAGTTATTTTTTTACTGGTCTAAAAAAAAAAAAATCTTTCATTTATTGGCATCATCATGAACAAACTAAGTTAGATGGCAACACTTAACTCAGAGTATCAATAAGAAAATTAAATGGAGACGCCCTCAGAAGGTGAAGGGGTGGGAGGTAGAAAGGAGCCTATACTTTAAGGCGATTTTTCTCTAAGTGTAGCCTTTGGATCACCTACTGGAGGAGAGATGCTTTTCAAAAAAAACAGTTTCCTGGACATTCCATGAGACTTATAAAATTAGAACATGTGGGGGGAAAGACCTTCCCAAGCTTCCTTTTTTGATTTTAAATGCACATAAAAATTTGAGAACTACTGCTGTAAAGAAAAGAGAATTTTGTGTAGATGATCAACTTCTGCTGAGTCCTATTCTACATGGTTTCACTGCTCTTAGAGGATACCTTAAGGTCTTAAGAGACATCGTAGTAGTGTTAGAGAAAGAGCTCTGGTTTGCGGAGTTAAGGAGACCTGAGAACTGGTCCTGCTAATGCTTGTGCCTTGGGCCAGGCAGAACCTCTTTGGTCTTCAGACCCCACCCCTGCTGTCAGAGCGATTGGTCTTTCTGAGTGATCCACGTGTTCCCTGATGGCCCACATGTTCACTGGGGCTCTGGTCTTCAAAACCCTCCTTGTTGTCTTCTAAACAAACAATAATAAAAGCAGATATCATCTTATCCTTCTGGATAACCCTTTTAAGGCAGGTTAACCCTATCGTGCAGATGGTAAACCGAGGGTACAGGGAGTAAATAAACAACCAAAAAGCTTCATTTTACATCTATAATGGGAATTTCTATATTTAAAAATCAAACTGTTTCTGGGATCACACTTACGGTGCATCTTACAAGGGTACAAGTGAAAATTACTAAGTGTAGAATATAAATGTCTTCATATAGTGATTAAAAGGCCATGAAGGCTATGTTAAATAGTTCAATGAAAATATTTCAGATTGTATATGAAGTCAGCACATTGTGCCCCACGATTGCACCAATGTGCACAATTATGATTTAATAAAAATTAAAAAAAAATAAAAAAGAAAACTGAGTGTGAAATGCAGACAGATCTTTGCAGTCTTTGCAGTGACGAGTTGTACATACCTGTAAAAATAAAGACCACTGCATAATTAATGAGCAACTATTTCATGCTTAGAATGTATAGTTCCACTTCAAATAATAAAGAAACTATTATGACATATGCAAAAAAAAATCAAACTGTTTCTATATTCAAAATAGTCAGATAAGGGGGCAGGAGACCTGGCTCTAACCTGAGCTGCTAGTAGCAAGTGTGTGACTAGGCTGGTTACTTAACTCCCTGATTCTTATTTCTTCCCCAGTAAAAAGACATTCCAGAACATTCTAGGGTTCCTTCTAGCTCATAAAAATCTCCTGTGCTTTCCTCTCTAATCTTCTCTAATGTATTGTGTACATTCGTCATGCTTCTCTGAAAAAAAAAAAGTGCACAGTACACATCAAAGAATGATTATCATGAAAATTTGCTTCAAAATTAAAGTGCTTTAGTTAAATTCCTACTTAATACCCACATAAATTAGTTTCTATTCGGCAGAGGGATAAATATCTTAAAGCCAGGCATTCTATTTCCAAAGGTTGATTTCATTTTCTTTTTCTTTATGCACCTGGTAAAAAACACGAGCTGTCCTGCCACGGACACCTCACGTACCCAGAAGAGGCTGCCAGAAATGGTGACTAGCTTGACTAATCCAGCCCAAGTTAGCTCTTCCTGCTTTAAAAGGAGGAGAACGCTTATGCAGCTATTCATTTTGCTGTGAAAATTTCATCTGTTTTTATAGATGAGTTTTCCCAATGGGCGATATAGAATCCTATAACTAAGCACACCCCGAATGTTGCCTTTTCATAATTATCTAAAGCACAGATGAGGCTTGAAAAGACAATTGTATAGCTTCTTGTGCTGCTTCATGGGCTTTAAGTGCCCACAAAGAGGATTCCTTATGCTTTAATTTCTCTTTATTTTTCTGACTGTAAAGACCCTTGGGGTAAATGCCAGCCCCACAATCCCGCCGTTATATGGTTACTGTCAGCCTGCTCAAATGATGCTTCCTGTTCATTAGGCCTCTTTTCATCTGACTACAATGTCCTGGCTTTGCTGCAATTCTTAGTCAACGCCCATCTCTTCAATAGCCTGTGAATAGTATTAAATGGTGTTTATGCTAGCTATTGTTGCCTTTTGTGTGGTTTGTCTAATTCACAGAGAAAAGTCCCCTTTTGTGGTGGAGGACCAGCTACGTCATGGAACACCATGTGCCTTCTGATGGAACCCAGTCCCGCTGAGTGATAACATTACAGGCCCGGCTTCTTTGCAACACAATCCGGCATTCTTACCGCAGTCAATACTCTCACAGGCAGACTGGTTTACTCTTTTTTTATTAAGAGGTAGGGGAAGATAAAGCACAAACAAATACCAGACCCTGACACAAAACAGAAAAGAAGGGTAAGTTCAACTGATTTGCAACTTAGTCAGGCAAGAAGTGAGAAAGCGAGTGAAAAGAAAATCACGCATTTATTCTGTTAGCAGCCAGACGTGCCAGGTGTACCCACGGTGGCAGCAAATACTTCACATTTCAGGAGTAAGATTGCATTATGGTTTCAGGGTATTGTTTAAAATGACACTCAATACCAGAGTCACTCCTCCGCTGGGCTTTTTCTAAAGTGCTCACAAAAGGGAAAGGATATTGTATTGATGATTACATTATCCTCCGGTTCAAGAGTCTTTGCAGGGCAGGTATGTTGCTATGTCTTGAAAGGGCTTTTGATGTAAGAAGATCATTACGGGCTCAGTGGTAATTGATCCTGAACAGCCTGGCTTTTGGTACTGTGGGTTATTTCATCCTGTTGCGCTGCATAATCCGTCTTCCAACTATCTGCAATCTTTCTTTCTTTCTTTTTTTAACCCCTAATGGTGGCTTATATTCTAGTTTATTTATTTGTTTTTTTCCTTTGAGAAGAAAAGTGCTTTTCAGAGGGAGTCAGGTGCGTAGAGGGGGAAAGACTTTACCGTCAGCTGAGGGTACACATCCACTGGTATTGAAAATGTGTTTCCGAAGTAGGGTCCAGTTGATGCCCTCATGTCTTTCTGCTTCCTGACATAAAAACCAACCCAAATGTAAAGGTGAATCCAGGCACCAAGGGGGAAAAAGAAACCAGGAATCACAGCTAAAAAAAAAAAAATATTATGGAGTCCATGTTTTCTCTAAGATGAGTATAAACAATATCGGTATATGGGAAAAGACTGATAAAATGGGGTGATGTTAGTTTCTGTTTCAAGTTCTGAAATTTTACTTCTCTCCTTTCATGCCAGGGTTGAAGAGTCAAATCCCCCTTCCATCTCCAATTCCAGGAAAGCACAGGCCGCTTTACAAAGAACCTGGGGGTTCTTTTTTCTGACATCAGCCGCATCAGCCTGTGAAAAGCTGCTCTCTCCAGTTCGGGTGACAAGTATTTATTGTGCCTAGCAGGACTCTAGTCTTAAGTTTGTTGCTATGTGGGTTTAGGGTTTAGGGTTTAGGAGAAGTAGAGTGTACAGTTGCTTAGGGGGCAAGTAACACTGTAAAGAAATCGGGGTAAGCCTAGACTAGCGAAGCAGCCCAAATCTAGAGGCAGGGCCACCTGTGCGAGCTGGGACCGGGCTAGAGCAAGCCTGTGTCTCTTCATTGTCCTGCTGTCTTTAGACTCAAGCACAGGCTGTGGCATTTTACAGGGGCTAGGGAAGTGATGGCTTTGAGTCTCTTGCTAGAAGGATTAAAAATTTTAAATATTTAAACATTGGCCTGGCACAGTGGCTCATGCCTGTAATCTCAGCACTTTGGGAGGCCAAAATAGGAGGATGACTGTAGGCTAGGAGTTCAAGACCAGCCTGGGGAACATTTCCATATGAGTGAGACCTCATTTCTATGAAAGATTAAAAATTAGCCAGACATGGAGGTGCATGCTTGAAGTCCCGACTACTTGGGAGGCTGCAGCAGGAGGATCACTTGAGCCTAAGAGTTTGAGGCTGCAGTGAACTATGATGACACCATTGTACTTTACTCCAGTCTGGGCAACAGAGCAAGATCAGGTGAAAGAAAGAAAGAAAGAGAGAAAGAAAGAGGGAGGGAGGGAGGGAGGGAGGAAAGGGGAGGGGAGGGGGGAGAGAGAGAGAGAGAGAAAGAAAAGGAAGGAAAAGAAAAAAGAAAGAAAGAAAATTTCAGTAAGGAATTATAAGTGAGTAGGTAGCAAAAGCAATTGCCTAGAGCAAGAATAAACTTTTGGGGCTAGAACCTGAGCCTCAAGCTGGGGAGTCCTGAGAAGGTAATGTTTCCTAAATAGCAGTTCTCTGCTTGGGGAAATCAAGGGTAATGTGAGTGTGAGTGAAAAAGAGGGTGCACCTGGAGAAGTCCAAGGAGTTGAACCTGGGGTCAGCAGAGTGGGGAGGGCAGAGAGAGGCAGCCATTCCAATGGCATCACCCGCCTATCTGACCAGACTGACCAGGGGAGGCCGGATGCCTTAGGAAATAGAGGAAGTAAAGCTAGATAATTGCAGACATCCTGACTCAGAAAACACAGCCTGCACTTGGTGAAATGGGTTTTCCTTCGTTTAGTCATAAATTTGTCCACTCACTTGAGATTGCATTTAGTGCAAACCATCATATTTGTTACGCAAAGTGCAGGGCCAAGGGCTCTTGTGGCTATCAGAAAAAATTGAGACTCCTTAGAGCACCGTGCCAGGCTCAATATCCCAAACTTTTCAGTCTCTACAGCTGGGGCAACTCAGCCTCCAGGAGGCTCACTGCTCTCTTCACAGCTGGTAGAAAGCACAGCATGTCTGCACCCAAAGCATGGGCTCAGTGGTGCCACTGTTTGGTAACCAGTCATTTATTTATTCACCAAATATCTATGGAGCCACAAATATGTACCTGGTACAGTTTAAACTCTGGTGACAGAAACTTCAGTAGAACCTGGGTCATAGCTTTGAGAGGCTCACAGCTAGTGGCAGCATCAGCCATGTTAAGAGCGGTCACACGAATGTGATCCTTACCTAGAGGGGGTTGTCACACACAGGAGAAGCTGCACAGGGGAGCTGGTGCGTAAGCTGCATCATGAGGAAAGATGGGGCGGCGATGGCATTCAAGGCAGAAGGAACAGCGTGTGCAGAGGGGATTCCAGGCACTGTGAGCAGCTGGGTGCTGAGGGGGCACTGGGTGAAGACCAGGAGGAGGCCTGGCTTCATTGAACTCTGCTTCCCAAATTTAGTCTCTTGCTCTTTTTTTTGTGGCCATTCAACTTTTGTCTTCACCTTGGTTCATTTGTTTACTAACCCAGTCCCTACCTTCCCCTCTTGAGAACTTGCATGTGGCTGAAGCACCCTCCCTTCACATGCCAGCTACTCCTTTCCTGAACCTCCGCCATCTGTCCACAACCACCTTCCCCCAACTAAACCTAGGCCAGCCTGCTTAGATGCAGAATCCAGAGTCTTGGGAACTGAAGGGACCTTTGTAATCATTGGACCAGTAGTTTGTCATCTTTTCTTCTCCAAGTTAACAGACACGATAGGTGACCTTTTCCTGCCAGACCCACTACCAAGGTTGCACCCCATATATTTGACTTCAGCAAATAGGATAGGCTAAAATGCCATTCCTCTATCTCCAATTCAGCTAGCGCTTCATGGAACGCCGGCGATTGAAAGTGGCATTATTATAGGGCTAACATGGAAGCTACAAACAGTGGCTCCGCTCAAATCAGAGGTAACAAATTCCCTTGATTGACCGTATGTCTGATCTCAACCAGTATCCAACTCCTCTAACAACCATCTTGAACCTCAACTTGAATATTCCTGATGATGGAAATCTCACTCTCTCATAAGAGTGGGAACCATTCAATTCTTGAACAGCTCCATATATTAGACAATTATTTTTAAAGGGTATATATGTCTCCTTTTCTATGACTTCAATCCACTTGTCCCAATTCCACCCTCTGAATCTATACGGAATAAATAGGAGCCCACGTACTCTAATTGTCCTTTAACTATCTGAAAGTGATTATTCTCTTAATAGTTTTCTTTTTCTAGTTTAAATATCTCACTGATATGTTTTCCACCTTGGGAGAAGTCTATTTGGTCAATGTATCTCTTAAAAATATGACACTCAGAACTGAAACTGTACTCTGGCTGTAGGCCTACAGCAAAACATACAGCTGGGACTATTACTATTTTTATTCTGGATGACATATTTCTATTAATGTGATTCCAGATCTCATTAGCTCTTCTGGCACTCCTGTCTATTGGCTGGTATTGCAATTGTCATTAATTTAACACTCTGAAACAATTTTAATTGCCAATAGCTTAGGAGTCTCTCTTCTCTTAGTTGTTCAGGCATTTTTAAACCTCATTGCAGAACTTTGTTTATTCTAACTGAATTCTATCTTATTAGTTTGTTGATTGTTCCAAACTGACAAAATCAATTTGAATATGTATCTGATGTTTAGTATATTAACTACCTACCATCTTTGGGCCATTGCTGAATCTAGTAAGCATGCCTATTTTATTCTAGTCCAAAAATGTAATCAAAATATTGAGCAGATGGAACTGCATTCAAAGGCTAGTGCTATGCCACTAGAGACTATTTTCTCCTTCTAGGCTGCATTGATCTTAATTAATATCAATAGGAGAAAATATTTTAACCAATTGTGAATTCACCAAGTCCATCTTTTTTTGGCCATAGATAAATCATGAATGATATTTTTGCAATAATTTCACTTTAGAAGTCAAATTATGCAATTCATTTGGAATAAAATTCTTTTGGTAGTGCAAATTGAAATTGCCATTTTAGTTCAATGCACTCTCATACATGGAAAAAAAGCTCTTTCGCCGAGAAGAAAGTATCATTTTATCATAAGGACAGTTGCACTAGACTATTTATTGCAGCTCAATTTACAAGTGCCAAAATGTGGAAACAACCTAAATGCCCACCAACCTGAGAATGGACTAACAAGCTGTGGTATATGTATACCATGGAATACTATGCAGCCATTAAAAAAGGTGGAGACTTTACATCTGGATGGAATTGGAACACATTCTTCTTAGTAAAGTATCACAAGAATGAAGAAGCAAGAATCCAATGTACTGAATTCTAATATAAAGCCAATAGACCATCTAATACATGTTCACATAAGAGAAAAACTCAAATCAATTCAAGGTAGAGAGTGGGAAGATGAGGGAATGGGGAGAGGGAATGAGGGAGGGGGATGGGTGTCCTACCAGTTAATGGGCACAATGTTAGGGTATACAGGACACCTCTTGGGGGCGGAACACAATTACAAAGGGACTCTACTTAGCAAATGCAAACATTGTGACCTAATTCTTTTACCCTCAATTAACCTGAAAAAAGAAGCTCTTTCAAGTACTAGCTAAGAGAATCACTAAGAACAGAAATTATAAAATGAAAACACGATCAATTTGTCAAATGTTTACATAGGAAAAATCATAAAGGCAAAAGACAAGCGAAAAACTGGGAAACTATGTGGAATGTATATGAGAAATGGCTGATATCATTCATACAAAGAGCTGATGTGAGTTCATTAAAAAAAAAATGGTGACCAAAGGAAAATGAGCAAGGGACATGAACAGATGGTTCATACCCGCACAGTTAACAGACAAAGAAATGTTCAACCTCACTCACAATTGAAGAGATGGAAACTGAAACACAGACAAGATACCATTCTTCGCATATCAGCTTGGCAAAGATTGAAACGTTTGTATGCATTGTTGTTAAAGCCAGTGCAAGGAAGCCCTTTCATATGAGTCATTCTAAATTGGTACCATCTCTGTGGAGAGCACCTCGAAATTATCAATCAAGGTTTGAAGTTCACACACTTTCTGATCTAATAATTTTGCATCCTTCCAGAAGTTTATCTCATATGTATACAATAATCTTACAAAGTACAAAGAAATAGAGAAGTTGCACAGGATGGACCAGATCAATCACTCATCAGCTGTGTGACCTTTGACAAGTAACTTGAGCCGCTGTGCCTTTGAGTCCTCATCTGCCAACCTGGCATAGTCTCTGCTTATTGGAATGTGTGAAAAATAAATGAGTTCTTCAGAGAAGTGCTGAGCACATGGTAAGTACTAATATATGTTCTTTTGTTTTTACTACTGTTATTTGGAAAATTATCTATTAGAAACTTTAAAAAATCCATTAATAAAAAAACCAACTAATTAAATCATGATATATTCATATAATGTGATACTATATAATCATTACAAAAATCAGGTAGTTTTCCTAAATGTTGGTTTGAAACAACATCCAAGTTATATACACTAAAGAGAAAAAGGAAAAACAGGAAGTATGATATGATCATTTTGTGTAAAAGATAGGCTATACCAAATATGTCATATATCCATCACAATATTTTATAAAGATCAACTATCAGCAGTGGTTATAGCCAAACTACGAAGCCAGGGAAGAAGAGAAAGTCTCTTACTTTTCAGATCATATCCTTTTGTGCTGTTTGAAGATTTGAAAAATGATGTACATATACTACTTTTATACTAAAAAAATTATATGCTGCCATCTACTTCTTACAATCTATCTAAGACTTTTCTTTCGTAAAAGAGGTAAGCACATAAGCACAACATGCACAAAAGGGAATACCAGCGAGAAAGACTTTCTCCAGTGCCTTAACATTCTTCAAGATGTAATGGAGAATCTGGCCCTTAGGAGGGCTGGGACACTCCACTTCCAATCCACCTGTAAGTCCTGTTGGCTCAACTTTCAAACTCTGTTCAGAATACAGTAACTTCTCTGCATTGGGAGACAGGTAAGTGAGCCGCCACTCTGCCCTCTCTTGCTTGGGATGCTGCCATAGTGCTGCTCTCTGTCCTTCAAAATCGATTGTCCTCAGAGAAGCCAGAGGACTGCTTTGAATGTAGATCATGTCATTCCTCTGCTCACGTCACTCCTCTCCTCCAGTTTCCCCACTTCACTTGGAGCAAATGCCCCTGCCTTCACAGTAGCCTGAAGGACATGGCGACTTCACTGTCCACCTGAACTCGGCTCCTGACACTCCCCGCTCATTCTGCTCCAGCCAGAAAGGGCCTCCTTGCTGGCTCCCTGTCATGTCTGGCTAGCTACAGCCTAGGGTTTCTACCCCACCATTCTTCAGCCCAGGATACTCTTCCCTATATACCGGGAAGCCCTATTTCCCTGCCTTCTTCAATCTTTGCTCACATCTCACCTTCTCCCTGAAGCTTATCTGACACTTTTCTTACTATTGCAACCCACCAGCATCCCTGCAGAATGCACACGGTTCCTCCGTGATTCCTCCCGCCTGCTAGCACACACCATTCTCTAACATGCTCTATTCCTTTCTAGGGCTGATAGGACAAAATACCACATGCTGGTGGCTTACAACAACCAAAATTTCTTCTTTCAGAGTTTTAGAGGCTGAAAGTCCAAGTCAAGGTGTCATCAGGCCATGGCTCCCTCCGACACTCTGGGGAGAAGCCTTCCTCGCCTCTTCCTAACTGGGTGGTGCCGCCCATCCCTGCTGGGCCTTGGCTCATAACCCTCCCATGCCCACCTCTGTCACCAGATGGCCATTGCTACCCCCTGTGGGACTCACCATACTCTGGTATTACCACCTCCTCACTTCAGTCCTTCCATCTGCAAAGGCCCTATTTCCAAATAAGTGCACATTCCAAAGTGCTAGGGTTGGAACTTCCATATGTCTTAGTGGGAAAACACAATTCCATCCATCACATACGCTAAGTAGTTTATGTCTTTTAACAGAGTCACTGCTTTTATTATTGCCTGGCCCACCCCACAGAGTACAAACTCAATAGGAGCTTCTTTTGTCATTTGTGTTTTCTGGTGAAACTTGGGGCCTGGGATAGTCCTTGACCATTGGGTAGACATGCAGTTAAATGTCTTTGGACTGATCCTCACTATTGCCATGTGAGTACGCTGTTCAGTAAGATCATCCAACCCCTGGTGCTCCAACTATCCCACTACAAAATGTTCTTCACTTTCTCTCTAAAGGAAACACTGCTCAGCTGGTGAAATCCAGTGGCTACAGTTCTGAGTGAAAACCTTTTCTGGACACTCAGCCTCCAGTGACTTGTCCAAATTACCATGTAATCATGCCTACCAGTCATGGCTTTAGCAGCTTCTCTCTAGCAAAACAGACAGAAAATCTGCTCTACCAAACTGAAAGGCTTGCTAGGGAAGCTTCCTGAAACCTGCAGTTTTCTTCAATGCTGCAGATGCAACTTGAGATTCTGTAACAGCTTTATCCAGCCTTCCCTACGGCCATGGCAGACCAGTTCAAACCAGAGACAAGGCTCTAACACTGTCCAGCAGCTCTGAGTCTGCAAACATCACTTCACCCTCTTTTATTGGGGAAACAGAGAGCAGAACCTTGGGCTTGTGTTCAAAGCCCTGGGCACGCTTACAGTCTCATGCCCTGCACAGCACCATCACTGTCTTTTACCCTGAAGGAGCCAGATTTCTTTTCATCATTTCCTGTTTCTGAAGTTGGAGCTCAATAGACTTGTATTTTCAGCCCACTCACAATTTTATTTTCTGTTCTGTTTCTGACACAATGAAACACTTACCTTGTATTTGAAGCCAGGCTACATTTCCAGTTTCCTCTTCCTCCATTTTTATCTAACATTATTCTACATTTGGAACAGAGGGGATGAATCATGACCTCCCTGGTCCATAGTCAACAGTTCCCAATTGTTTGTAATCAAAGTACATTACATCATGTGAGAAAATATAGTAGGCGAGGGAAAAAAGATGGATAGACAAATACTTTAGAGGATACCTTAAATATATCTTCCATAATAAAAGAAAAGTAAGGTTTTACTAAATGTGTTAGATCCATTTAATTGTAAAAAGTTTTGGGAAAAAAGTGCCCTAAAATATTAAAATTGATACACAGAATGGTTTTATAGGCCTTTTTGCTAATTAAAAATTCATAGAATGGAAGCTAATTTAAAGGTTTCATATGAAGGCTATAACCCAACTATAGCACAAGAATATGGGGAAAGGGGCAAGGGAGGGGAGGAGAGGGGGGAGGTTGGGATGGACGGAGGGTAATTGGTGGGGCCACACCTACAGTGCATCTTAGAAGGGTACAGGTGAAACTTACTAAATGCAGAATACAAATGTCTTCATACAATAACTAAGAAAATGCCATGAAGGGTATGCTAAACAGTTTGATGAAAATATTTCAGATTGTATATGAAACCAGCACATTATACCCCTTGATTGCACTAATGTATGCAGCTATTATTTAATAAAAAGAAAAAAAAAGAAAAATTCATAGAATGATTTAAAAAAAACCAGAAAACTCATTCTGGATTACAACTCAGGGTCTCATGACTTTAGTTAGTGTGAACAAACCCTGGGTGAGCTGAAACAAACAAATTTCTGAACATGCAATGCTGGGGTCCTGCCCTGAAGCTGTGTTCCCTAGAAACCCAAATGAAGAAGAAGGCAGTGGAGATGCAGAGAGGTAGACAATTGACCATGGGGACCATTGTGGGATGTGTGACAGGGAAGGGCCAGCTGGTGGCTGTGCTTTAGGTTGACTTGGTTCTGGTGTGTACCATGTCCCCTACATGGTGTAGGAAGCATGGGGACAAGGACACAAGAACCCTTATCTCAGGGCAGTGGGAGTATTGAAGGAAAGGCAAAATCACATTAAAACTGGAAAAAACTCAAGACAGAATTTAGGGAGAGATCCTAACATCAAACATTGTAAGAAAGTCATTGTATAAGATGGAATTTGCTTTCATGTCTTAAGTTTAAATCTTTAATCCAGTGAGAGTCTATCTTAGTTAAAGGTGAAAGGTGTGGGTGCAGTTTCAATCTTCTACAGGTTGCCAGCCAGTTCACCCAGCACCATTTGTTAAATAGGGAATCTTTACGCCACTGAATGTTTTTCATGGGCTTACCAAGGATCAAATAATGGTAAGTGGCTGGGTTCATCTCTTGGTTCTCTATTCTGTTCCATACATCTATCTCTCTGTTTTTGTGCCAACACCATGCTGTTTTGATCACTATTGGCTTACAGTATAGTCTGAGGTCTGGTAGTGTGAGTCCTCCTGTTTTGTTTTTATTTCTGAGTAATGTCTTGGTTATTCAAGGTTTTTTTCTGATTCCATATAAAATAATGTATTATTTTTTCAAGATCTTTAAAGTATGACAATGGAGCTCTAATGGGGATTGCATTAAAATTGTATATTGTTTTGGGTAGTATGGACATTTTGGCAATGTTGATTCTTCCCAGCCATGAGCATGGTATGTTTTTTCAAAATACTAGAAGAAAGAGCAGGGAAAACTCTTGAAAGAATCGGCCTGGGTGAATATTTTATGAGGAGGACCCCCCAGGGCAATTGAAGCAGCATCAAAAATATGGTACTGGGACCTGATCAAACTAAAAAGCTTCTGCACAGCCAAGAACACAGTAAATAAAGCAAGCAGTCAGCCCTCAGAATGGAAGAAGATATTTGCAGGTTATATCTCCAACAAAGGTTTAATAACCAGAATCCCCAGAGAACTCAAATGTATTAGCAAGAAAAGAACAAGTGATCCCATCTCAGGGTGGGCAAGGGACTTGAAGAGAAACTTCTCTGAGGAAGACAGGCACATGGCCTACAGACACATGAAAAAATGCTTATCATTCTTAATCATCAGAGAAATGCAAATCAAAACTACTTTGAGATATCATCTAACTCATCTAACTGTAAGATTAGCCCACATCACAAAATCCCCAAACCAGAGATGTTGGTGTGGATGAGGAGAAAAGGGAATACTTCTGCATTGCTGGTGGGAATGCAAACTAATACAGTCCTTTTGGAAGGATGTTTGGAGAATACTTAGAGATCTAAAAATAGACCTGCCATTCCATCCTATAATTCCTCTACTAAGTATATATCCAGAAGACCAAAAATCACATTATAACAAAGACATTTATATTCTGCATTTAGTAAATTTCACCTGTACCCTTCCAAGATGCACCGTAGGTGTGATCCCACCAATTACCCTCCCTCCCCTTATCCTCCCCCATCCCCTCCCCTCCCTTGCCCCTTTCTCCATATTCTTGTG
>CAUYRH010118127.1:0-10951 GCA_963574655.1 Perodicticus potto
GCCTCATGATTATTTTTCACTGTTGCCTATGACCATCCTCAGAGTTGGGGAGGTGTCTCTCCCAGATCAGACCCTGGCAGAATCACTCTGTTGTTACTGGGTCTTTGTAGGGAGTGACCCTGTGTTTCTAATGATTTCTCAAACCCCCCAGGGTGTAGAGCTTAAATCCTCCTCAGCCTGCTTAGAAGACACTTTAAATTGCTAACTTGCGGTAAGCAGAAGCTTTCCCAGGAAAGCACTTGTGGGTGGGATCACTCCTTAAGTGGCTATCCACTTACCCAGTGTGCCAAAACCGGTCTCACCCTATGCCCCTGAGGGCTAAGGCTTCAAGGCGTCTCAGTCCCTGACTTTAGGCTGCTCAGTCACTAGATTACTCACTCCCACCCGATGTTTGTTCTGCGACCCTGAGGGTGGAGCTTGCCAGGGCAGTTCTCCCACAATGGCTCCACACAGCCCACAACCAAACACTGGTCGCTCTGTCTGGCTCGGAGGCCCAGTCTAGGGCCCCAGACAACACTCAAAGACCCTTGCACTCTTGCCCAAGTTCTCTTAAGGCAGTTCAACCAAGAACTAAGTCCAAAAGAAACCCAAAAAGCTCACAGGCAAGGCCTTTCCAGCCTGCAGTCCCGCTGTTGTCCCACCCACAGCTGCCAACAGTATTAGACCGAACGAACATACGCAACCACTTGCCCAGTCTCTGCTGCTTTTGCCTTCCTCGGGGTGTCCAGAAGTCTGACGCTGTCTTCCTGTGTCCCCAAAGGGAAGTTTCTGGGCAGATCCCGCCTGCCAGAGATGCCTGAAGTCCTCTCTCCCCAGTCTCCCGTGCCCAGTTGCAAGGAAGCTGTTACTCCGACAACCTGGGTACTTGATAGGTGCTGGGGCAATTCCTCCCTTTCTTTTTTTATGGGGCACACTTTCCTGCCAGTGACTGTCTCAACTTTCCTTTGACAATCAGGATTGGTGGAGAATTTTCAAAATCATCAAGTTCTGCTTTCTGGCGTCCAACATTTATTCCCTCAATCTGTCTCATTCCTCCTGCATTTCACCATGAGCAGCAAGAAGGAACCAGGCTGTACCTTCAACCCTTTGCTTGTAGATCTTCCAGCTCATGTTGGAGTTCATTCCTTATAAGTGTGCCATCTGCACAGCTGCACAACAGTCCATTGAGCTTTGGGCCGTGATGTCACAAGGATCCCTTCCCTCCAGCTTCAGTCACGTGCTCCCAATGCCTCCCTCGGCCTCTGCCAGCAGCACCTTTAACTCCACGGTTTCTAGCACAGTCTGCTCATGGCCACTCAAGAGGTAGCCCACGGCAGTTTGCCTGTTCTTCTATCACATCCTTCACTCTCTTCTGAGCCTGCCAAGTCTTTCACATCCAAGTTTACGTGACATCAAGTTGAGGAAACTTCACATCCAAGTTTCCTCAAACTGCTTTCAGCCTCTGCCCACTGCCCAGTTCCCAAGCCGTTCACAGTTTTAAAGACTACATGTTTTTCCCAAGATCTACACCTCATTCCTCATATCAAAGTCTGCCTTAGATTTTTATACCTGCTGTCCCAAATAATCACAAATTTTGTGGCTTAAAACAACACAAGTTTATCGCCTTATGCTTCTTCCCCCCCCCCTTAGAAACAGAGTCTCACTTTGTCACCCTCAGTAGAGTGCCGTGGCATGACAGCTCACAGCAACTCCAACTCATGGGCTTAGGCGATTCTCTTGCCTCAGCCTCCTGAGTAGCTGGGACTACAGGCACCCACCACAACGCCTGACTATTTTTTGTTGCAGTTCGGCAGGGGCTCAGTTTGAACCTGCCACCCTTGGTATATGGGGCCGGCGCCCTACTTACTGAGCCACAGGCACTGCCCCACCTTATACTTCTTAGAGACAAAAGGTTTGAAATGTGTGTCCATGAATTGAAATCCACAGAGCTGAACTCCCTCTGAAGGTTCCACGGAGAATCCATTTCCTGCCTTTTCCAGCTTCCAGAAGCACCTGCATCCCTCGACTTGTCGCCCACGCTCCAGCTCAAGCAGCCCCCACATTCCTGTGGGCTGGTACCCATCATCATGCCGCCTCCTCTGAGTCCGACTCTTCCACTTTCAGTGACTGCCTGGGGCTCATCTGAGTCGACTGACCGGCTGTCTTAATTCTATGTGCAGCCTGAATTTCCTTCACCACATGAGGTGACATTTCATGGTTTCTGAGGGTTAGGATATGCACATTTTGAGGGGAGCCATCATTCTGCTACATCAACCTCAAAGGTGAATTTCAAAAGACTGCTGCTCTGGATTCTGGATGATCATGCCCAAAACAAAAAATTGTAATCACCTCAAATTCTCAATTTCTAAAATGAAATTCAGATAACATATATATTCACAGTGAACAATTCCTTAATTAGAATTCCCTCTCCTGGCCTTTGGGAATCAAAATTGAGAATAAAAAGAAGAGCAGCGTGTGGGGGTAAGAAGCCTTTGCACCTCCGTACCCCAGTGTTTCTGTTTAAGTGGAGCATGCCCACCTGTGAGCAGGTAGTTCTAACATTCACTCACTCTGAGGGGGGACCTCACTAGGGCCCCTCCCACCATAGTCCTGCAGGTGAGCTTGGACCCCATGTCAGCTGTCTGGACTTTAAAGAAAAATGAAATCCAAGCAACTTGAGCAGAATTAAGGTTAAAAGTTCAACTGTAAATCATCAGATCCTTAAAACCTTTACAGGTTCATAACCATTGCTTAACTTTGACATTTTTCAAATAAGGTCTAATTTTTCTCTTATTTAACCACAGAAAACAAAACAGAGCCTTCACAGTGAGGGAGCCTACACTTTAGAGATGACAGCACCCACAACAGAATGGTTCGCATTTGCTGAGCATGTGAGCATACAAGGCCCGAGGCTAAGCTGTTTGCACACACACGTCCAGTTAGGGGACGTCAGAGATGTCTCCAAATGACAATATCAAGTGAACTGTAAGAGGCTTCATGAAGGATGGAAATTCACACCCTCAGAACCCTGTGCCTTCCGTGTTAGATTATTTAAGCCTTTCCACAGCACTATGAAGTGGCATAATAACAATTTCCATATGAACACACAGGTTCAGGTGGGGAAAGAGCTTCCCTAAGTTGCTCCAGTGAGGCGGTGGCCAGTCAGGTTACAGACCACACATGGCTGACCGGCAAGTCTGTTCTCTTCTCCCTGCTCAGCCGTCTTCCAAGAAGAACAAAGCAAATGCTTTGAAAGATCCAGTGGCAAGATGTCCCCACATGGCAAAACCCAGAAGAGGGTGATAGGAGGAAAAGACAGAACTGGGTAGGTCACCAGTCAGGGGAAGGACTTCACGCTGGGCTAGCAGAGGGGGGACAGCTGCACAGCTGGAGCGGATGGGAGCTGTGTCTGGGAGAGCAAGGAGTTGGTCCCACTGGACACAGACACCGGTGGAAAGTAAGGGAGGGGCAGCCTAGACTCCGGGGTCAGGTTCCGGTCTAGAGGACCCTGGATGGAGGGACGTGGACAGTGGCCATTGTTAGCAGGCAAAGGGGACCCACTAGAGTACATGAGCAAGGAAGTGACCAGATCAGAGCTGCCCTCAGAGGAAGCCCGGAGTCCATGCAGGGATGGAGGTGCCCACCAGGAAACAAGAACGAGGTGCTGAGTCTCGGGGGAGAGATGGTGCTACAGGTCCAGACGCAGGAGTGCGCAGAGCTTAGATGGGAGAGGAGTGGAGAGGGAACGGCCAAGGAAGGGAGGGCCTGGGAGGCCCTGTGTTTAGAGGTTGGAGGGACAGTGGGTGCAGGAAAAGGTGGAGAGGAGGAGCTGAGGGGCAGGGGCAGGAGGGAAGGCAGAGCCCTGGTGTGAAGGTGGGACAGCTCCCTGAGGGCGCAACTGTCACAGGCCACCACAGGGAGAACAATGATGCGCCCCACAAGGAAATCACGTGAGGTACGAACTCTGTCCCAAGCAGGATGCTCTGCCTGCCACATGCCACATGCTCTCTGCTGCCGGCCCCATGAGTAGGAGAGTGCAGGCTTGTCCAGGGGCCAGTGTGAGTGGATGCGCCCACGGGCCCAGGCTGGTCTCACTCTCCAGAATCTCACAATGCCAGAATTCTCCTCGCTGAATCTATGCTCCACCCATTCTGCGTTTTGATCATGGCAAGAGCATTTAACATGAGATCTGTCCTCTAGTAGATATTTCAGCATACAGTATTGTTGTCTAGAAGCACAATAGACAACAGGTCTTCAGAACTCACTCATCTTCGCCCGCCTGGAGCTTTATGCCCATTAAACAATAACCCCATCTGCCCCTCCCCCGGGCCCTGGCAGCCCCTCTTCTTTGCATCTGTGAATTTGGCTGTTTGAGATGATGCATCTCAGTGAGACCGTGTGGTATTGTCCTTCTGTGCCTGGCTTATGTCACTTAGCATAATGGGCTCCAGCGTCATCCGTGGTGTCACATATGGCGGGATTTCCTTCTTTTTAAGTCTGAATATTTGTCGTGTGTGTGCACCACATTTTCTTTATACATTCATCTGTCAATGGACATTTAGTTTGTTTCCACACCTTGGCCACTGTGATAATGCTGCAATGAACAGGGGAATGCTGATGTCTTTTCAAGACCATGATTTCATTTGGACAAATACCCAGAGGTGGGATTGCTGGATCGTATGGTAGTTCTGTTTTTAACCCGTTTTAAGAAGCTCCATATTGTTTTCCATTGCAGCTTCCCTATTTCAAATTCCTACCAACACTTCACAAAGTTTCCAATTTCAACATCCCCCACAACGTGACTTCCTTTTGTTTTTTGATAACAGCCATCTTAACCGGTCTGAGGTGGCCTCTCCTTGCAGTTTTGATTTGCATTTTTTGGTTATTAGTGACATTAAACATTTTTTCTTACACTCTTCTCTTGGCCATTTGTATATCTTCTTTCGAGAAATGGCTCTTTAAGTCCTTAGCCCATTTTTAAAATTGGATTAATAGTTCTTCGCTCCTTTGTTGGGGGCCTTACATATTTTGGACATTAACTTATCAGATGCATGCCTTGCAAATATTTTCTCCCACCCCATAGGTTGCCTTCCACTCTTTTTATTGCTTCCTTTACTGTGCAAAAGCTTATTAGTTTGAGGAAGCTCAGATTATCTATGTTTGCTTTTGCTGCCTGTGCCATATCCCAAAACTGTCACCAAGAACAATGTCTTGAAGCTTCCCCCTACGTTTCTTGTAGGAGTTTCACAGTTCCAGGTCTCGTAAGTGCTCCATTTCTTCTTTTCTTTCACAATGCAGCTGGGCTTTGGGGTCCCACACAAGGGCACCATTCTCCCCTGCCTCACACAGTTCACAGGGACTTCCTCTGGAGCACACACGAGCCTGGAGGAGGGGTGTGTGCTGAGTGAGTGCTTGGTTCCCTCCGCTGTGGCCTTCCTGCTCTGACAAGGCAGGGAGAGCAGTTGGGGAGGTTGCCCCCAGCCCGACATGTGCCTGGAAGAAGCAGCTGCCAATCACTCACCAGGCAGCAGGCTGCCACCTTCCCCAGGCCCAAGGGGTTCTCAGAATGAAGCGAGTGAGTGTGGAAGGAGGGAGTCCCTGGTCTCTCCTTACTTCCTGCAGTGATGCTGACGTGAGATATGGGTGAAGGCCCTGGCAGTGCTCTCCCCGCCACTCTGAGGCCAAGTTCAGACACCCTGTGCCCCAGTTCCAACCCTCCCTTCACACCTTCATCCCTTTCCCGGTCTACTTTCTACTTCTTTCTCCATCCTTTCCCCCTTCCTATCAAAAAGAAAACTCAGTATTTTCCCAACAATAGAAATCTCACAAGAGTATGATTTCTGATCATAATGCCAAGGTATTCTAAATTAAGACTTCTAAAAAGTGTAATCAATTGGAAATCTTCAAAGCAGTTTGCTAAACAGCTCCTGTGTAGAGAGGAAACTGTCCTGTAGTCACTAAGTAGAACGCATATAAGATACCGTGAACTAGTAATTGAGGAATAGTTATGGCTTTATTGGGAAACGATAGAGATTGAAAATAAGTGAGCTGGGCTCGGCGCCTGTGGCTCAAGCAGCTCAGGCTCCAGCCACATACACCTGAGCTGGCGGATTCAAATCCAGCCCGGGCCCGCCAAACAATGACGGCTGCAACCAAAAAATGGCTGGGCGTTGTGGCGGATGCCTGCAGTCCCAGCTACTTGGGAAGTGGAGGCAAGAGACTCGCTTGAGCCCAGGAATTGGAGGTTGCTGTGAGCTGTGATGCCACAGCACTCTATCCAGGGTGACAGCTTGAGACTCTGTCAAAAGAAAAGAAGTGAGCTGGGCAGCGCCTATGGCTCAGTGAGTAGGACACCAGCCCCATATACAGAGGGTGATGAGTTCAAACCTGGCCCCGGCCAAACTGCAAAATCCGAAAGAAAGGAAGGAAGGAGGGAGGGAGGAAGGAAGGAAGATAAGTGAACTAAGCATTCAACTCCAGGAATCTAAAGCAAATGTAAGAAGGAAGAAGGAAAGAATTCGTGAAGATATTTGAAGAAACAAATTAGCACTGCCCCCAAAGTCATCAGATTAATAAATAAAATCAAGAGCTAGTTCTTTGCAAATGCCAGTCAGATAGATGATAAATGCCTGGCAAGTGTGACTTAAATACACACAGCACAAACACAATAGAGAGGGGGTCACTGTGGCTGTGTGGAGGGCTGCAATGTAGTTCCACGATATGCCAGGCAAAAACACAGAGGAATGTTGGATAAAAGGTAACAAGTATTTTTTTTAAGTACACAGTGAAGGAGCTGAGGAAATTTCACCCGAAAATATGATTGCTTGGCATAAAGAATATTTTCAGTGAATAGGCCATTTTTGATCAGAAAGCACTAGCCTCTCCTCTGTAAAACATGAGTAACCGGATTTAGAATCAGAAAAGGGGCTGCTGGACTCCTTATCCCATAGATGTGGCCCTAAGGTCATTGGAAGCACAAGCCCTGTCTCTCAGGTTAATCTGCAAATCAATCCCTTTCCACCCATCAACACACATTCCCCCCAGCAACCAAATGCTGCACATATACTTTCCCCACTCTTCCCCCTGCATTCTAAAAAGCATCTTTAGTGATCAGACCATCACTGAGACTTTGGGAAATCATTCCTGTGGTTCCCTCCATGCCCATGGCATTTGGAAATAAACCTTTCTCTTATTAATCTACCATGACTGTGTGTTGATCTTTTCAGCGAACCAACCTAAGGGAAAAGGCAAGTTTCCCTGTGACCCCCTCAACAGCAGCCTCAAACAAGAAATCACCAGAAGCCAGAACTGAAGACAGACTTCCAAGCTGGAATGTGTCAGGCGCGCGCCCATCCCACAGCAGCCAGTGAGACTATTGGACACAGGGACCAGTCCAGGACTGGAGGCTGGGGTCTGAACATGAACAGAGACGTGAGATGCAGCTTTGTGTTGAAGCAGGATGGAGAACAGGAGGTGAAATCCCTGAATGGAGTGGGAACCCTGAACAGCCACTCTGGGGGACTAGAAATGTTCTGTCCACTGCCTCCTCTGCCCTCACGTCCTGGAGGAGAAACAGCATCGCGGAGAGCAGAGACAACGGCTCCTGTGTCCTCCCAAATCTCAAGCCAAGTCCTTGTGGGCCCATTCTAACTGGTATCACACCAGGACAGATTTTGGAAACTAGAGTTCCAACTTAACCAAGATGACCAAGGGCAGGCTGGAGGCAAATATTTGCACATCTCTACTCAAAGACATACGTGGTTAAAATGGTAACAAAGATGGTACTTACTTTTGCTGATGAGATTGACGTAAAGTTGAAGGATTGAGGACATTTGCATTGGTGATGTCATGAGGAAGTTTTCTTTTTCAGATACTCTTGATGGGCATGGGAACGGAAGCCAGCATTCTAGCGGGGGGATATTCATCAGTTCCGTGAGGTTAACATTGCCATGTCTGTCCTGGAATAAGCCAAATGGAACACGCCAAGGTGGTCCCTGCAGCTTTATTTGCAACAGATGATGACAGCACTGATGATAGCGCAACCTGCCTTCCTACCATGAACCAAAACGTGACCATGGTCACAATGGTGTGTGTGAAGTGCTACAGAAAGAGGTTTATAGTATATAAAGAAACTAGTGAAAAGCATTGTCAAGATAGGCAGGTGGGTGGATAGGTAGGCAGGAGGAGAAGGGAGAGACAGACAGGCAGATGTAACTACTGCAGTGGGGAATAAAGGTTTTCTAGGGAAGTTGGAGATAGGAGGAAAAGTGGCTAAGAATTCATCGGAGGAAACTTCATATTTCGTATTCTAACTAATTCAGACATAAATACATAATTGTTCTAACAAATTCAAACATGAGTAAGTGGGGAGTTAGAATTTGTTAGAACAATTATGCATTTAATTTATGTATCTAAATTTAATTTTTAAATCATGCATCTAATTTTCAAAATTAGTTAAAATTAGAGTAGAGTAAAAGAATGAAGCAAAACGAGAATCTTGCTTTTCAGAAAGGAAGGTGGAGGGTCCTAAAATGGTGCAGACAGTGGTGAAGGTGGTGGAGGCGGAGGGGTTTTTCTCTAAGCCTAGACACAAAGGATGTCAAGTGACAAGATAGGCTCTTTTAATCTTTGGAGCACCCTTCTGGGATGAGCTTCAGCTGCCTCCCTTTTACAAATGAGGAAACTGAGAGAGAACATGAAGAAATCAGCCCAAGACCAGAGAGAGTTATGTCTACAGCTCAACCAAACAAAATTGTGGGGCATCTTTAAACAATGTCCTAAAACTATCCTTAGATGTGTCTTTAAATCCCCCCCCAAGTGAATTTCAACCTTCACCCTCCTTCTCTCAAGCTCTGTAGCCCCCCAATCCCCCAGCCCACAGCATCATCTGAAGGTGAGAAGGTCAGCCCTTCCCTGGGCCCAGGACACGTCTCCTCTGAAGGTGGCCCCTACTGGCACCCATGCCTGGGAGGCACTCTGCAGCTCCCTGAGCAGAGCTGGTGCATACTTTGATGTGAAGCAATGTGACATTTCCCAAGAGGGACAGGAAACCTCATTCAGCTACAACTTGAACCATTTCTTCAGGGCAAGGGAGCTGCTGAAGGCCTATCTTTGTCAAGAGCAGCAGCACCCAGGCCCTGTGGTTACATTCTGCCCCTGACCTTCGTGCTCCCACTGCATGGCCTAGCATGGGGGGACTGACCTCACACAGCCGGCTTAGCATCACCACTGGTGACAGGAATAATCTCGTCTGCCTGTTTGTGAACGAGGCGGGTGTGAGCCACATGCAGTAGCTCATTTAACTCCCCGCTTGCCCGTTCTTCCCACACACTTGCTCAATACCTGCAATGTTCTAATCACCTGGACCAGAGAGGGAACAAAATAGGGCTGTGCATTCCAGGGGCTGACAGGTTAGAGGGCGCCCAGCAAGGTAAGTGGAGAGAGCAGGTTGTACTCCAGTGTCACAGCAGGTGAGGAGGCAGCTTGCTGTGTGAGGGGTCAGGGACGGTCTCCTAAGAGGGTGTGGCCTGTCCAGACAGATGGGTGGTAAGGGCTTCACTGGGGTAAAGGGAGAGCTGGGCTGCAGAGGAAGGCCTGGGGGCACCACACAAAGCCTGGACAAGGCCTTGGGAAGCCTTGGAGGGTCTAAGGGAGACGTGGCCCCACCTGCATTCCTGAAGGGCCGCTGGACTGCAGTGCAGGAGCTGGGACAGCTGCTGTCTAGAGCTGCAGTCAGAGCTGTTGTGATAGTTCAGGTCCAATGTGGCAGAGGAGCGTTGTCGCTGCTGTGGGAACAGAAGAAGTGGGTGCGAGAGGAATTCTAGAGAAACACCATGAGGTGAAGGCATGGGTGTGGGAAGAGGGGAGCAGAGGGAGAGAAAAATGCCAGTTTTGTGGCTTGGGAACCCTGATTGATGTTAGTCTATTCCCTAAGATAAAATTCTAAGACTTAAGGCTGTCTAGGTGGCAGGGAACTTGTTTTCATTTTGAGCACATTGGTTTAGGGGAGCCCCACGGGACAGCCAGTGGACTTGGCTCATGGAGGAGGGTGGCTTATTTAACCCAGAGCTCAAAAGAACAATGTATAGTTTGGGGAGCTGGTGGGATGCATCATTACTGAGATGGAAGATTTGCTTGAGATACTTAAGGAATTTGTGCGAACAGCAGAGAAGTCCTTGGACACCCATGGAGCCCTGGCATTCAGCGTGTAGGGGCAGGAGCCCGACTATTGACTCAGGGGCAGGAGAGGTGCAGCAGGATCACCGCAGGAGTGTGGGCGCGGAGGCCTGGTCCCACGTGCCCCAGGGAGGGTGTCACACAGAGCAGGAGAGGCTGCCGGTAAGGCAGGCTGGTAAGGGCCAGCAGGGACCCATGGGATTGAGCAACTGCTCCATGGTGTGACAAGGGGAAGGCCCAGTCACAGAGCGGGGAGTGAGTGGAAGAAAACCCATGGGAGGGAACAGTGTTTCCCCAGCTGAGGGACAGGGTGTGGAAGCTGACAGTGGAGTGAAATGGAAAGCACTGGAAAGGGGGTCAGGACACAGGAGCACACAGTGAGGGCCAGCGGGCGCCAGTCATTCTTTGTTGGGGGGGGTCACAGTGTATGGTACACCTTTTGGGGGCAGGACACAATTATAAGAGGACTTTACCTAACAAATGCAATCAGTGTAACCCAATTCTTTGTACCCTCAATGAAATTGAAATGATTACTAAATAAATAAATAATAAAAAGAGTCACTCCTTGTATAGACACCACATGGTTTAAAACCCATTTGCAGAGACACCACTTTTACATTTCTCTGCCAGTCTCATTACTGCTTCAGGGTGCCCTCCCCGGAGTCACTGTCCTTTACAGGGTGCCCTCCCCGGAGTCACTGTCCTTTACAGGGTGCCCTCCCCGGAGTCACTGTCCTTTACTGGGTGCCGGCCAGGGGGTCACGGTCCGTGCCAGGGGGCGCGCCCCGGGGTGACG
>CAUYRH010118131.1:0-11584 GCA_963574655.1 Perodicticus potto
ATAGTGATTAAAAGGCCATGAAGGCTATGTTAAATAGTTCAATGAAAATATTTCAGATTGTATATAAAGTCAGCACATTGTGCCCCATGATTGCACCAATGTACACAATTATGATTTAATAAAAATTAAAAAAAAAACAACAAAACTTTTGTTCTCTCCCATTTCCAAACATTCTAAACATGCCATTCATCCCTCTGTCTGAAACATTCTTCCTTTTCCTTTTGCAGGTAACTCTCATTCTTTAGGTCCCTCTATAAAGTTCTATTTTAAGGGAGCTCTTTCCTGCTTATGACAAATCCCTCTGCCTTACAACCCACAGTACCTTCCAATACTTGTAAACACTCATTTGTATTCTCAGTTACACTGTGAGCCCTAGAAAGATTGGCCACAAATGTCTTGTTCTTTGTGTTTAGCCCAGTATGTGGCATATATTCAGCACAAGCTCAATAAATGTATATTATGTAAATAAATGAATGTAATCAATACAATAATAAACACATAAATATGACTTTAAAGGGGAGAACACGTAGGGAGCCTGGCAGGTTAGCTGGAACAAAGTAAAAGTCAGAATTTTACGGGAAGGAATGCTGATGAAGTACATTTATTTCAGCCTCTTCCTGTATTTCCTGGATCAGTAATTGGATGCCCAGTCAGGTAAAGCATTGACCCCAAGCGGAACAGCTGTCAGCGGCGAAACCAGAATCAGAGTTCTTTTTCCTCACCAATGAGTCCTTCCATAGCCTTATGCTGCTTATACTGAAGAGAGACAGAGCTAGGACCTTTAAAAAAATAAATGAATAAGAGATAACACAACTCAAAAAATGCACCTGGAGAGATCACTAGACTTGCTTACAGAGGACAAAAATAGCAGACATGAAGCGAGAGCATTTTAAAATAATTCCAGGATTGCCAAATAGGGTGACTCAAACTGATAGGAAGTAACTCAAATTCCTTAAGTGCAGTGAGAGAGTGTGTAAGGGAGGAAAACCAAATTCCTGAAGCGTAGCGAGTATGTCATCTGGGGAGGCAACGAAAAATCCCCTAAATTGAGATACCCTGCAAAAGGAACAGCAAGTTTATGAAAGATCTTTTGTCTGATAATATCCATCCAAAATCCTGCCTGCCTGCCCTGGAAACTCTTGCCAGCTCTCCATCTCCCTGGTGGCCGTCAAAGTCAGTAAGACACGAAGCAGGAACTGAAAATGCAGCTTTAACAGGTAACAGGAGCAGCACTCTGTGACAGGGTGTCTCCAGCCGGATTTATCTACCCCTAAAATCAGCAAATTTTAGTGTTAATTGGGCACTAAATTAACTCTTTCTCTGAGCCCGAATTCTATTTGTCTCATACTTTCTTCCTGAGACAAAGTTCACACTTACACATTCTCTGAACACTTCCAGGTAAATAGAATTTCTATTCAATCAACCAACCTGAAAACTCACTATTATCTGACCCCCTCTGCCAATGTTCACTTAGTCCAGTGGTTCTCAACCTTCCTAATTGCCACGTTGTTGCAAATGGAACAAAGGGGTCGTGACCCACAGGTTGAGAACCTCTGATAGTCTCTCCATTCCAACCAAACTCTACCATGAACAACAAACCCCTTCAGACCTTAGTCTCAGCTAACTTTTATAACCTTCTCTCCAGACATTGTTCTTCATATAATCCATATTCTAGTCACACTGTTTTCTGAAATTTTCAGTCATTTTTTACATTTTCACACCTTCGCTTATGTTATTTATGGTGGACAAAGGATAACTTTATAATTTAATTCTGAATATTTTGCCAAAATAAACATTTGCACTAAAACTGTACATTAACATATAATTTTAATGTATTTTACACATATTCAAACTTATATTACATATGCATATATAGAAAATAGAATATACAATATAGTATGAGCCATTTATAATTATAAACCCTATATTGATAACATATCTTTTCCACTATTTCACTATACTTATATGACAATTAGGAGTTATGTCCAGTGTAGTGGCTCATTCCTGTAATCCTAGCACTGTGGGAGATTGAAGTGGATGGGCTCAGGAGGTCAAGACCAACCTGAGCAAGAGTGAGACCCCTATCTCTACTAAAAACAGGAAAAAAAAAATTAGCCAGGCATCAGGTCAGGTGCCTGTAGTTGCATCTACTCAGGAGGCTGAGATAGGAGGATTGTTTGAGGCTGAGAGTTCGACATTGCAGTGAGCTGTGGCGATGCCATGGCACTCTTACCCAGGGTCACAGAGTAAGAATCTGTTTCAAAAAAAAAGAAAGAAAATTAAGAGTTAGCAATTTATATGCATTCAAAATCCATCAAATGTTAATTACAATTGAAATTATATTTAATAGTAATTCCTTTGTAGTACTTTTAATAGTAGTAGTGAATATGATTAAGATAATTAATTACAGGTGCTGAGAGATGCATGCTAAAAATCCACATATGACATTGTAAGAAGTTACTCAGAGATGTTTAGGTAATATAAGCAATTTCTTTAAGACAGCGTTTAGTTACAGAGATTAGGCAACTCTGTAATGATAGGCTAATAGCTATTCCTTATTTTGTGCTTTCACATTCTCACTTTTTATTTGATGTTATTTTTAAATATAAATGTTGCGTATATGTAAGATATACAACATGAGAGATATTTCACATATATATTTATATATTACATTATATATAATATGTATTTTATATATATAGTAAAATAGTTACTACTATAGTGAAACAAATTAAGATATTTATTATCTCACATAGTTACTACTCGTTTCCCCCTTTAACCCCCACCCCTTATGGTATAAGCAGGTATAATCCACTGATTTAGCCCAAATCCTGAGTACAATACACTGTTATTTACTATATCCCTCATGTGAGCTCTTAGGACTCAGGTGTCCTGTATAGCTACTTTGTATCCTTTGACTTATATCTACTCATTCATTTCATTCCCTATCCTGGACTCTGATAACCACTTTTTATACTCTATATATCTTTATGTCTCTCTATATTTGGCCCTCCCCCTCACCTGTTTCTAGATTACACATATAAGTGAAGTGATGCAATATTTTTCTTCCTGTATCTGGCTTATTACACTTAGCATAATGTCCTTCAGGTCCATGTATATTGTGGCAAATAACAGAAACTTCTCCCTTTTAAAGACTGAAGAGTACTCCCTTATATATACACAACACAGTTTCTTTATTTACTTGTCCATTGATGGATACCTAGGTTGTCTTCATATCCTGGCTATGGTGTGAATAATGCTGCAATAAACCTAAGTGTGCAGATATCTTTATGAGGTGGTGATTGCTGAGTCATATGGTAGTTTTACTTTTAATTTTTTCAGTAGTTGGTGTACCAATCTACCTTCCCACAACAGTATGTTAGGGTTCCTTTTTCTGCACACCCTTGCCAACGCTTGTCAGCTATTGTCTTTTTGATAAACATCCAAACACGATGGCTAGTGATTCGTGTTATTGAGTACTTTTTCATATACATGCCCACTCTTTCTATGTCATCTCTGAAGAAATGTCTATGCAAGTTCTTTGCCCATTTTTTAATCAGGTTATATGTTTTCTTTCTATTGAGTTGCTTGTGTTCTTCTGATAGATGGTTGAGTTTGCAATTAATTTTTCTTCAATCTTCAGGTTGCCTTTTCATTTTGTCATTTATTTCCTTTGCTGTGCAGAAACTTTTTAGTGTGATGTAGTTTCATTTATTTATTTTTGCTTTTGTAGCCAGATATCTAAGAAATAATTACCAAGACCAGTGTCAAAAGGCTGTTCTCCTATGTTTCCACCCCCCTCTCCCAGCGGTGTTATAATTTCAGGTCTTGAATGTATGTCTTTTCATCTATTCCAAATTGCTTTTTGTGTATGGTGCAAACTAAGGGCTCATTTTCATTTCTTTACATGCAGAAATCTAGTGTTCCCAGCACTGTTTGTTGAAGGAACTATCCTTTTCTGTGTCTTCATCATGCCCTTGCCAAGAATTAGTTGACCATATACACGTGAATTTGTTTCTGAGCTTTCCATTTTGTTTCACTAGTCTGCATATCTGTTTTTATGCCAGTACCATATTGTTCTGATTACTATAGTTTTGTAATATAATTTTAAATCAGAAAATGTGATATTTCTAACTTTTTTTCTTTGCAGAATTGCTTCAGCTATTCTGGGTCTTTTGTAGTTCTATATGAATTTAAAATTGTTTTCTATATTTCTGTAAAGAATGCTTTTGGGATTTTGATGGGAATTGCATTAAGTCTGTATATCTCTTTGGATACTATGGACCTTCTAACAACCTTAATTATTCCAAACCATGAGCATGAAATGTCTTTCTATTTATTTTTGTCCTCTTTAATTTATTAACATTGTATAGTTTTTTAATACAGATCTTTCACCTCCTTAGTTATATTTATTCCTAAATATTTTGTTTTAATTTTTGATGTGATCATAAATGAGATTTTCTTAATTTCTTTTTTTGTTAGGTCATTATCTACATATGTAAAATACCATGAATTTTTGTATGTTGTTTTATATCCCACAATTTTATTCAATTCATTTATTAGATGTAATAGTTTTGTTGTTGTTGTTGTTGTTTGGTTGTCTTTGGGGTCGTCTACATATAGGATCAGATCATCTGTAAATAGAGATAATTTTTCTTCTTCCTTTTCAATTTGGATACCTTTTACTCTTTTTCTCATCTAATTGCTCTTGATAGTAATTCCAGTACAAGGCTGAATAGAAGTGATAAGAGTAGATATCCTTGCCTTTTACCAGAGGCAAAGCTTTCTGTTCCTTCCCATTCATTATTATGTTAGCCATTGATTTTTCATAAATGGCCTTCATTATGTTGAAGAACTCTTCTTCCATACCTAAAATGTTAAACAACATCAAGAAATGATATTGAATTTTGCTGTTTGTTCAGTGTCAGTTGATATAATCAAATTGTTTTTTATATTTCAGTCTGTTGTTGTGATTTAACACATTAAATTATTTGCATATGTCAAACCACTTTTTCATATCTTCCTTACAACTGCTCCCTCACATTTCTGCCAGACTGAGCCTTCTAAATGTGAATCTAATCATTTCACTCCCTGCTTGCCCCTGCTTTATTAGTCTGAATTGTGATGGGATGTGAAGTCACACACAAATGAAGGAATTAATAAGGGTTAAATAAAGGAACTGTTTTCAAAAATGTAAGCAAGATTAAAGTTATGGTAAAGCTCCTAGAACTATTACAGGAGAGAGACTCTACTAAAAGTCATCTTAAAAGAGAAAGGGGAAACCTTAACAGAACCTGTCAAGAGAGATATAGATATAGGATATGGGCACTAGGTGAGACCTCTATCCTTACTGGTCCTCCTTTTTAGCCATTCTGAATCGGTTTTTGTGTATAGTGTAAGCTAAGGGCTCCATTTGTAGAGAAACATGGCCATTGCTCATCCAAGTGAATGAGGGCCAGAAACCAAGGAGCAGAATATTAGATGGGGAATCTTGTGCTAGTGATTTATTGAGGAAGTAGTTTTAACAGAAATCTATAAGGGAGCAAGAAGAGCAATAAATGTGAATGATGGAGTTAGGCAATGATGTCATTTCAGGAGATGTGTAGGCTCAATCTACTAATAAGTCCACAGGAAGCTCTAGAAAGTAGATTATAATCAGAGGATTTTAGGCCCAGTTAAAAGAGGGTTATAATGTCATATCCTCACATCAGTTAGTCATTGGTCAAGGATGACCTTGGGGAGGGAACAGTTTAACTTCTCAAGTATTTCTGTGGGAGGCACCTTCAGTTACCTTAGGGCAATCCTACTGTGAAATGTGCTAGCTTCAACAGTTATCAGTCATGACCTTGCAATAACTGAAAGATGAGTACACAGCTCAGTCAAGGGGATCTGGAGAGATACCAAGAGCTTTTGCCACGTTGACTATTTGCACTTGTCAAATCCATTTTCTTCTCACAAAAATTCTTCCCATTGGCCTCAACTTCTTCAGGTTTTCAATTAGTCTCAATTTCTGAAAAAAATATGTAAGAGGAGATTTAGTAGGATGAATTACAGCCTTCTCTGCTGCATTTTATCTTAAGGTTGTAAGTAATACTCACCATCTCTTTTATCTACAACTCTAGATTACTTTTAGCCTCAGCTGGAACTTCATATAGTCTAGGTGGCTTATTTTGTGAGGTAACTTAGATAGACCCTATACCTGACAGATTTGATTCCCTAGTTACCATACACTTGCCTAGTAAAAATTTCTGTACTTCTTAATTTATAAATAAAGTTGGGTATAAGAATACCAAAAAATATCCTGTAATTTGTCCAAGTAGCAAAAATACTCCTCCATGGCCCTGCTAAGTAGCAGCAACTCTATCTCCTTAATCAGGATCAAATATTCTCTCTGCATATTAAAATATCCCAGTGTACATAATATTTCAAGTATGACAATTTCTTTCTTTGCTGATCCACTTGAAGAACTTGAAGTACTTGAAGTGATCATATATCAGCCATGGGTTTAAGTTTCCTGAAGCATTTGCTCTGTTCTTGACTGAAAATACCCCTACTCTGAGAAATAGGACCTCTATATTCACAGGTTGTAAAGTTGAGGAGAGAAGAAATACAAGATCTCCCAGTGAGGCTCTGGATAATGTTGAAGTATGGCCACTATTTCCTCCATCTCTTGATTTCTGAAGTCATACCTATGAGAGATCCAGCCTCACATAATAGACCTTGGTTTAGGACAAATATACTGCTTCCTGAAGTAGTGTCTCCATTTCAGGGTCTCATCTCTCAGATAATACAAAAGCTACTCCTTAAAAGGAATATTTCCATGCTCTGTCAGGTCAGGAGCCTCTAAATGATTCAAAATATCATAGGACCAGAAGTAGGTCTCCTTGTCATGTTCTTACTGCCATGCATCTTTTAGTGTAAAGGGCATCTCTTGGTCTCAGGTGATATTATGTGGCATGCCCTCCAATAGCTCTCTCTGTGCACCCTTTCATATAATTCTGACTGAGGTCCTGCTAGTAAGAAAGGAAAACACATACTTGGAATATGTGTCACTACTACCCACATGAATTGTTGCCTTTATTAAGATAAGAGGAGTCTGGTTTTATCAGCTTGCTACCTCGTGTTTAGCTGCTTTCCTCAAAGAACAGTATCGTGTCAGTTGCTCAGCACAGGAATTTTTTTGTTAACAATCCCAAAGTCTATCACACAGCAGGCTCTTCAGTAAGAGGAGAACTCTTGCTTTTGGGTTCACAGAATATTCCCATCCATGCCAGCATGTCTACTCCATTCATGAGCCCATTCAACTAGCAAAGAGGTTGGCTTAATCTATTGGACCAGTCATTCTCCACACTTAGTTGTTTTGTGTCCCATTGATAGTGAATGCTCTCTGATGGGAGTTGACACACGATGGCAAGTTCCTCTAACTTTTATCCATTTTCCAAATATCCATCAATATTTTTCTTCCGTGGTGTCCTTGAACCTAATCTTCCAATTTTGCTTCTTGCATTTGTGTATATCCTTCTTTTGAGCCATTTGTCTCTCACCAGAATTGGATGATGAGTAGCACTGACCAAGCCCTGTCTACTATTTGTGCACTAACCAAATCCTGCCTACTACTTGTATTTTCTTTTTTCTTTCTTTCCTTTTTTTTTTTGAAACAGAGTCTCAGTATGCCACCCTCAGTAGAGTGCCATGGTGTCATGGCTCAAAGCAACCTCCAACTCTTGGGCTTAAGCGATTCTCTTGCTTCAGCCTCCCACGTAGCTGGGACTACAGGCACCCACCACAAAGCCCAGCTGGGTTTTTTTGTTGTAGTTGTCATTGCTGTTTGGCAGGCCTGGGCTGGGTTTGAACCCATCAGCTCCAGTGTATGTGCTGGCACCCTAGCTGCTGGGCTATAGGCTTTGAGCCGTATTACTATTAGTATTTTCTCCTCATTACTATCTTCCAGGGCTGTCTCCACGTGGGGCTATGTTTTAACAGCTGTCTGTTTCTTGGCCCATAACAACCTACTGAGTAGAACCATCCATAGCCCAAGCCTAGATTGTCTTCCTCCCTTATGAGCTGATCATAAGGAATCTTCCATGACGTCCCAAGTGTGACCTGAGTGAGTGGTGTCTGTTGAAACTGTGCTGGTGACATAGGAGTTTGTCATACTCATTCATCCAGTTTACAGATGCCCTTTGATCTACTAAAGGGTGATCCAAGACATAACCCTTCCATTTTATGAAGAATTATTTCTGGGGCTGCTCAAGTGTGTGACTCAGTTTGTCAGTCCCCAGTTCATGAGCACCTTTTGTCTCGTGGTTCCTTGATGCAGCTGTTTTGAATGGTGTCCTTTGTTGCCGATGGCATGGCCTTGCTCCAGAATCTCAGCAGTCCTCTCTGAAACCCTGCTGTTGGGGCTTGCCAGAGACTCTACATAAAATCCTTATCTCTTAGAGAGAATTCTTGCACCACTGTAGGATATGTTGGGTCACATGAACCACATGGTAGAACAGTTTGTACTACAGAGCCTGGATGTGCCCTTTCTTGCTTAGAGACCGACTGGAAAATGGCAGGTTTCCTCATCACTTGCTAAATCATTCAGTTCACTACTCCTAATGTGGTATTTGCCGCACTTTGCTTCTTTCTAATAGTAGGATACACAAGATGCAGTAACTTTGCCCTTACCTTAGAGGGGATTTCCCAGTATGTCCCAAATCACTGGATCCCTAAATCATCACAGATGTGGAAAATTAATGAATCTTTGTGCATATATCTCATTATGGCATCCAGAGTCTAACCTAATTTGTGAATTCAGCTTTCTCTGATGTGCTGTTCTCACAATGAAGTCCTATGCCTGTTCACCAGCTCAGTATGCTTCCAAGCTGCAAGTGATAATAATCTATTTAAACACTGCCAAGAAGACCTCTGACTTTTGCATTTAGTTTTAAAGTAATGATTAGCCAATTTTTTTCTCCTGAGTGTATCAACAGCCACCAAATTCTATATTGCTTAATCTTAATGTTTTTCCTATTTATCCTAAAAACTAAAGATATTGAAAAGCTAAGCCATCTCTACCACATTAGCAATTGTACTGCTACAACATCTAAGGAATTATTAATACTCTACTTACCACTAGGGATACTATTTTTGTTGTCAAAGGAGAGGTTATAATCCAACTCCAGAATTAAATCTTTAAAGTCTGCTTTATAGGACCATTTATGGCAATAACTATCTCAAATTGTGTCCCTACCGGCTCTGTCTCCCCATAATAGAGTCTGGGACACAGAATCTTATGCAAGCCTTTTATTCAAGAAATGCTCTCAGGATAAACCTTCAACAAGGCAAAGGAAACAGAACAGAATAAAAAAAAAAAAGACAAAGCGATGATTTCAGAAGAAATTCATCGTTAGCCTGAAACATGGAGAGATGTGGAATGTTAATTGTTTACAGAGTTGGTACTGCCTAGATGTAGGGACACTGGGCTCTCACACCATTACATCAATCAACTGCTGGCTCCTGGCCACTGGTGAAGTGGAGAATCACATACCTTTCCAGGCATCCCCTGGGGATGATCTGCACAAGCCAAAGGTCCTTCTCATTGCTGCTAAGAATGTAAGTTGCCAGCAGCCAACACCATGGCTCCTGGGAGATGGGCATACCATCCTAACAGGGAAGATGGAACAGGCTACCAATAACATCTGCCACACCAGTTTCACTCTACCTTTGCCCTCTAATTTCCTAAAGGTGCTTCTCTGTGGCCAAAGGCAGTAAGCATGAGAGACTATGAATCCAAGAGGAAAGATTCACTTCTGGGGCACAGAGCAAGGTGGAAAAGGTTGCAGGAGAGATGGGAGGAACACAGAGAAAGTGTCTAGTGCTTGCTGTCTAGGACTTCCACGTAGCCTAAGGGAGAAAGCCCAAAGTCTATCACACAGCAGGCTCTTCGTCTCTCTTTCTTGCCTGCCTTGCAGCTGCACATGACATGGCTCCCTACGTGATGGGATGTACAGTCTGCCCAAATACCTCAGACTTCCAGATCTGAAATGCTCTTATTTTCTTGCCTAGCATTCTCTTCCCTAATCCCAGTACTTCATTCCGCTGCCTCACCACAACTTCTCTCGCTGTGCAGAACACACACACACGTACAGTCTTATCGTAACAACAATCACTCTGTACTCTAGTTCCTTAGAATGTATTTCTCAAATTGACTTTGAATTAATCAAGCACAGGGATGGCTTTGTTTTTGCATTGCTTTGGCACACAGCAGCATGAGTGAATGAATGGAAGAAATAATAAATGATTCATTCATGTCCTTCCGGATTCAGTTTTAAGCAATATCTTTTTAATGCCAACTCCGGCCTCTCTTCTCTGCATCGAATTCCCATGGCCCCTTCGCTCTGTTCCCAAAATACTTGTTATGTACATTTTTCACAGAACTTACCTGGTTCTCTCACAACGGTTTTGTTAGGGTGCCTGTTACTCCCACTGGAATATGAGACCTTCACCACTGTATTTCCAGTGCCTTGTAAATAACTTTTAAATGAAGTGAAAGAGGAAAAAATGAGTGAATGAATGTAACAGAGACTGAGAAACCACAGAATCTCAAAAAGGGGGAGTATTTTTATTTTTAGTGTCAGAGAAAGAACAGTTACATCCCGTAGTTTTATCTAGGTGGTTTTCAATTCCCAGAAGGAAAAATTCCCAATTGATATTACATGTAATTTTATCTACAGTTTTTGAGTAAGGACTACTCAGGTGAGAGTATTTAAGGTACTAAACACTCAACACTGCTAATTCATTAAGACATAGAGAATATCATTGGCCTAAAGATATCTAAGCATCAGACTAAGTCTTGGAAGTAAATACATTATTTTAAATCACCTTAATCTGAGATTTGTATCTTCTCAGAGTTCCTAAACACAAGGTTTATGTCATCCGAAAAGCTTCTCTCATCTCATTTTACGCATGAAAGCCTTTGTCTCCTCATCCGAGATGACTGTTCAGTAAGAATTCATCGCACAGAGCACATGTCTACAGCAGAGTAAGTCTCAGTGGTTTATAAACCTTTTTGAGTGCAAAGGTTTATTTGCATACAATCTGATAGATTTTCACAGAATCATACCATTCCTAACGGTAATAACATTCTTTTTGTCCTTACACATCTGCCTAAAATACAGTAAGGAGACAAAAAGTTATTTAAGGGTGACGCCTGTGGCTCAAAGGTGGAGAGCGTCGGCCCCGTAGGCCGGAGGTGGTGGGTTCAAACCCAGCCCTGGCCAAAAAAAAAAAAACTGCACACAAAAAAAAAAGTTCCAGCTCCATCCATGTACCACAATTTATTAATCCATTCATGGGTCGATGGGCATTTGGGCTTCTTCCACGTCTTAGCAATTATGAATTGGGCTGCAATAAACATTCTGGTACAAATATCTTTATTATGATGTGATTTTTGGATGGAACTGGAACATATTCTTCTTAGCAAAGTATCTCAAGAATGGAAGAAAAAGTATCCAATGTACTCAGCCCTAATATAGAGCTAATTTATAGCTTTCATATGAAGGCTAAAACCCAATTATAGCACAAGAATACAGGGAAA
>CAUYRH010118133.1:0-13879 GCA_963574655.1 Perodicticus potto
CCCATATTCTTGTGCTGTAGTTAGGTTATACCTTTCATATGGAAGCTATAAATTAGTTTCATAGTAGGGCTGAGTACATTGGATACTTTTTCTTCCATTCTTGAGATACTTTGCTAAGAAGAATATGTTCCAGCTCCATCCTTGTACACATGAAAGAGGTAAAGTCTCCATCTTTCTAGATAGGAGTATCAAACCCCTGAGGTGGGTGAGGAAAAATGTTACCTTTTTCATCCCTACTGTATTTCAACATCCTCATTGTGCAATGAAGGATTGTCATAGGTAACATCAAAGGATTCCTTCAAACCTCAAATCTTTAATATTACGTAGAAAATTACTCTAGAATTGAGATTTTCAAACCATTTCATTACATTGTAGAATTCCAGTGAGCCCACTTTCACAGTTTAATGACTGGCAGTTTTCCCAGGACCTGCAAGAGATGCACTCCACACTCCAAGCCAGACTTCAGCAATATGTATTCCTGAGGACCAACAGAAGAACTGACAGGCCTGATCCCTGAATCTCAGTGAATTATTTCACAGTACCCTAGTGATGCTGTCTGGGGAAGGCAGCATTTATATCTGCCCTGTGTCTTATAAGTTTTGCTTTCTTTCTTCCATCTGCTGCGTCCACAGACCATTTTGTCAGTTAGCTTCAATCTTTCCTCTGCCATTCTGGGACTGTTTTTCTGGCTTTGAGGTTTGCACGTCTGAAAGGCATAGGTGTGGTTTTCCTTCTTATCTTTCTCCTTATCTAATAATCCCCTAAGGTTCCTTGAAAGAAGAGTAATATGGGCATTTGGGATGTGTTTGCTTTGTGTCTGCTCCTCCGGCAGCCAGCATTGCCCCAATCCTGCAATGAGGATTTGGAGTCAAAGGCATGAAAAACAGCCCATTAGAATTTCAGAGACTCAAATAGTTTATAAACGAATGATCTTGGCCTTTCATTTTCTTTGGAAAGGTGGCAGCCCAAAGTTGCATAGAGCCAAAAGGAATTTTAAAGACACCAGAAAATGCCTTTATTTAGGCTTTCATTCCTTGAAATGCTAGACAACTTGTCATTCTCAAGTAAAAAAAAAAATAATCAGAAATCAAAAAGACCTCTGTGTATTGGATGAAATAGCCTTCAAAGGGGCAAAAACAAGACAATATGATCCATGATCTGTGACAGGGGTACAATGAGAAGTCCAGGAGGCCATGGCAGACAACAACTGCTGTGAAGGGAGACAGGGTTGATTGGGGACAGGACCAGACAAAAGAGAAACTCATCGCCAGGGAGTGGTTAAAAGCCCTTGCCTGTGCAATGAAGTGGAAAAATCCAGCAGCACCAAAAGCTCAAGAGACAGATTTAGACTGAGGAATCTATAAAAGAAATATAGAGGAGCTAAGCATAGCCAAACCCCAGGGCAGTCTGGGTGACCAACCATGGTCTGCTCCCAGGTATCTCACCTCATGACTTTGGTACTTGAAATGTCTACTATTAGTCATTCATCTGAGTGATGCTATTATCTCTAGGATGCAGATATTAGAAATTACATTAATTAAAAAGGGAGAAGGATGGAAAGTTGTTGACAGAGAAACATGAATTAATTTTGATTTACAATGTTGATACTTTGTAAATCCAAGAGTGAAGTCCTAGGAGAACCAAGTACAGGAAGGCTTACTCTGCTGGAATTACCCAGTCATTTTCTAAAACAGAAACTTATTTCTCTTCCTATCACTTATTGCTCTTGGTTAGTTTTCCTTTTTACCTTTTTGTTCTTTCTCTTTTAGTCTCTGACTCACTAGTATTCATGAACACAGAAACATATGTCTTGTTTACCACTGCATGCCCAGGGCCTAGCACACTGTCATGCACACAGTTAGAAATAGTTGTTAACTGACTAAGGAATAATTGAATGGATTAATTAATTAATGGAGGCAAATGAAGGAAATGGATATATTTATATATTTGTGCAGAAGATAAGCACAGGGAAAGAGGTAAGGTGCTGGGAACATGGAAAAGAAGAGACAAGGGAGAATTTTAAATAAATGGGTAGCTAATGTCAGAACAGAGAGTTATCAAAACTAATAAATAAGAAAAGAGCAAACAGTCCCATCTATCACTGGGCGAGAGACATGAACAGAACATTCTCTGAAGAAGACAAATGAATGGCCAACAAACACATGAAAAAAATCTCATCATCTAATCATCAAAGAAATGCAAATCAAAACCACCTTGAGATATCACCTAACCCCAGAGAGAATAGCCCACATTACAAAGTCCCAAAGCTACATATTCTGGCCTGCATGTGGAGAGAAGGGAATACTTCTACACTGCTGGTGGATTGCAAACTAATACAGCCTCTTTGGAAAGAAGTATGGAGAACCCTCAAAGAGCTAAAAGTAGACTTTCTGTTTGATCCCACAATCCCATTACTGGGTATCTATCTGGAAGACAAAAAAAAAAATCATTTTACCATAAGGTAAAACTGGAAAATTTATTTTGCACTAGAATTTGCACTATAATGTTTATTACATCTCAATTTACAATCACCAAGATGTGGAATCAATCCAAGTGCCCATCAACACATGAATGTATTAATAAACTGTGGTATAAATATATACCATGGATACTATTTAGCCATAAAAAGATGGAGATATACATCTTCTGTATTTACCTAGATTTAGTTTAAGAACATTCTCCTTAATAAGTATTACAAGAATGGAAAAGCAATTATCCAATAGATTCAATGCTTATATGAAACCAACAGAAAAACACTTACATGCCCACAAAAAAGAAAAACACAATTGAATTCAAATGTTGGGAGAGAGAAAGGGAAGAAGAAAAGAGGGGATGGTAAGTTATCACCTAATGTACACTATGGAAGATATACAGTACACCCCTTGGGCGAAGGGCTTGATAACAAAAAAAGCAAAATAAAATATAAAAGTAAACTTTTCATTTTTACCTAACATTGGCCCTGGAAACAAGCATACTTTCTATGTTTTAATACAAAGGGGTAAAACAAGCTACTACTATATTTTGTAAGCATTGAAAGACCCTTTGAATGAGGCACAAGAAACACCACTTCTGTGTTTGGCCTGAGCTTCAACAAAAATATCCCATTTGCTTTGTAAGAAATGTTACAGAACAGGGTGCTTTGAAATGCCTGTTTTTAATTTATAAAAATAACAAGCATTTTCCTCAACTCCATGGTGGTCCTTGTTAATTGTGTGTAAGCATTGAACACTAGTGAAATCCTGTGTGTGGACCTTAGTGTGCTATTTATGACTAACACCAAAGTTTATGCGTAGAAAATAGGCAAAAACAACTCTTGAGAATTTTAAAATTTAGTTACTACTTCATCATTACTTCAAAAAATGAGACATGCTCAACATCACCAATCATACAGGAAATGCAAATTAAATATCATCTCACACCTGTTATGATGGCTATTACCAAGAAGACAAAAAATAACAAGTGTTAGCAAGGATGTATATAAGGGAGAACCATCACACAATGTTAGTGGAAATGCAAATTTCCTTTTTTCCCAGTACTGTCCTCACATTTCCCAAGGTTATTGGAAGGGCATTGTATTTATCACAACTTTAAAAAGGCCAAGGGTCACCAGCTAGGTGTATTGTATAATATGTAAGAGAGATGTTCATTCTTAGATGAGAGAAAGCTCTATTTTTTGAAGGCTCAGAACTGTTTCCAGTATTTCAAAAGACACTTCACCAAAACAAATTTTGGAAAGTCAAAATAGAATTGTGTTGTTTTGTTTGATTTTTTAAGAGACAGAGTCTCACTCTGTCACATGAGCTAGCTTACACTGACATCATCATAGCTCACTACAACCACAAACTCCTAAGCTCCAGGGATCCTTCTGTTCTGGCCTCCCAGAATGCTAGGATTATAGGTGTGAGCCACTATTTCCAGCCAGAACTATGTTTTTGTTTGTTTCTGTCCTGATTACGTATTTATGCATACAGACAATCCCTGACTTATCACAGTTCAACTTATGATTACTTTTACACTAAGATGTTTTAAAAGGATATATATTTGGTACAGTATTCAATAAATTATATGATGCATCCAAAATTTTTTATAAAATAGGCTTTGTGTTAGATTTTACCCAACTGTAGGCTAATGTAAATGTTCTGAGCACAGTTAAGGTAATCTAAGGCTAAGCTGTGATGTTAGTAGCTTAGGTATAATAAATGCATTTTTTTATACTAAGTGTATCAGAGCATAAACACATCATAAGTTGAGGAACATCTATAATTAAAAGGAACATGGGTTTTGAGTTATGCTATGGTTTGAATGTGTCACCCAAAATCTGTGTGTTGAAAATTTAAACTTTAATCCAAGAGTGTTGGTACGTAGGGCCTAATAAGAAGTAATTAGATCATGAAGGGTCTGCCCTTATAAATGGTTGATGTCATCTTTGTGAGAGTGGGTTAGTCAGGGTTAGTTAGCATTTGAAGGAATTCCTGATTAAAAGAAGTAGTTGACCTCCTTTCCCATCTCACATGTGCTCTCCTGTCCTTTAAAAATCTACTATAGGACGATGCAGCAAAAAGTCCCCCTCCTAATACAGTCCTTTTAACCTTGGACTTCCAAGTTTCCAGAACTGTGAGTCAAATAAACTACAACTTATAAAATCCAGTCTGTGGTATTCTGCTACAGCACCACAAAATGAACTAAGATAGGATATAAGTCTCAAGTAAGTAACTTTTTGGAATAGATAGATTATTAAAAATAATTCTACTGAAAATTTTTTGTTCATTCCCTGGAAGTACCACCATGTCCCTGTTGCCCAATCTAATGAAAATATATCTTCATCATACTTGACATAATGGACTCTGCTGACACAGACATTGATTCCCTACGTCCTAACATACTGAATTTCAGAATCACCTGCCCATTCTCTTTCTTGTCTTCCGTTATTGGCTGCTCCTTTTGGGAACTTACTCTCTTTTCCTGAGTCCTCCCCATCTTCCTGGCCACTATTGCTTGAATACCTCTGGGCTCAGTTGTTGAATATAATCTGTTTTCTATTTCACTCATTCCCCAAGTGGCATCATTTAATTTCATGTTTTTAAATACATCAATGCCTCCTAAATTTATGTCTACATTCCTGATTTGTTTTTTGAGTTTCAGATTCTCATTTCCAACTGACTATTCAACAGACCTTCTTAGACTGGGTAATACTCATCTCATACTTACCACGTCCAAAACAGAACTTGTGACCTCCTCTGGCACACTACCCAAATATGTTCCTCACCACAGCTTTCTTACCAATCAGTCAATATCACTTCATTCTTCTACTTACTACAGGCAAAAACCCTAGAGTCATCCTTTCTTCCCCTCTTTCTCTCACATCCCTCACACAATCCATCAGCAAACTCTGCCAGTGCTACCCACTTATTCCTCTCACATTGATTCAAATCTTAACCATCACTTACTTGTATTCTGCTAATAGGTTTGTACTGGTTCTTTGGTGTCCACACTTGCTTCCATACTGGGTTTGGCAGAGTGTCTGAGCAATATTTTTTAAAACTACGTAAGAGCATATTTTCCTCTGTTTAAACTTCATTAATGTCTTCTAATCTCAATGCAAAATCTAAATCCCTTCTCTGGACCATTTAGGCCCAATGGATTCATCTTTCTAATCCATCTTCAATCATATCCTCCTCCTCTATCTTCTATCCCTCCCATCTTTCTTCTCTTTCCCATCTCTCAAGTCCTTCTCCCTCTTCTGGTGGTGGACTTGCCTCCTTGCTTTTCTGCAACACATCCAGATAGATTTACCTTAAGGCCTTTGCACTCTGACTTCCTTGCAATAGAAAGTCTTTCACCTCCTTCAATTTTCTTTTCAAATGTTACCTTATCAGAAAGGTAGTCTTTTCTTCCCTATTTAAAAATAGCACAAAGTTCCCCTATTCTTATTATTATCTAGCCCCATTAGTTTACTTCATTTACATTACTTTTTCATTGAATTCATTGTCACCTGTGTATAGATTTAGATTTTTTAAATTTATTTCCTATTTTCCCTCACTGGAAGACAGAAAATTAGTGCTGTAACACCATGAGATCAGGACCCAAATTTCTTCTTGTTCATTGCTCAAATCTGAATACCAAAACATAACCTTATGTATTCTGGCATTCAAAATATATTTGATGAATTGAGTCGTAATGGACCATATAAAGTGTATATTTATTTAAGGAATTTCAAGTTGTAAACAAAGATGAAATTTAAAATCATAAATGAGTTTACAATTAAACAAACTGTTGGTGGTTAATATTTTATATATCAAATTATTTATGTCTTATAAAAAAATACTGACATCCATTTGCAGCATGGAAAGAGCAGGGTTCAAATCTTGGATCTACCTTTTATTAACCAGTTAATACTTTGGCAAGTTACTTACTTTCTTAGAGCCTCACTTTTGTAACATGTTAAAACAGATGAAAATACCCATCTTGGTTGTAAAGATTAATCACATTCTTTTAAATTTGTCACAGAACAGATGGTATGGGCAACAGCAGAAGAAGTAGTGATCATTTCTCCCTAAGTCACAGAATAGGAAGTGCATCTTCTCTGGAGATTGGGTATCCCCAGAATTCATGCCTGGACTAAAATAAAAAGAGGTAGTGAGGAGAACAGCATGGTATTAAGACCCCTAAAATCGCAGCAATTCTGGTGCCTTCTGCAGACAGAAACCTCACATGGGCGGTCTAGGAGTCCATCTGTATCAGACCTACTCAGAGACAGCTTGAGAGAAAATGTCCTTTCCACAGTTATGCCAGAGTTGACTGAGATGTATTTGGAAGTCTTCTATCTCAGAGAGGTTCTAAATTTTAGAGGAGAACAAGAACTGACCCAGTTTTCTAGTTCTTTTCAAAAGCCTGAATCATACTCAGTGAACATTAGTTGACTGATCAAATGAATGGAATACACCATCTGCAAATGTGAAATTGTTGCTTTGCCATGTAAACTCAAAGTAGTCATAAAATCTTCCCTTCTAATATATAATAACAAAAGACATATAATTGTCTCTAAGTCAATGCTAACTCTATGAATTCATTTATAGTAATTGCTTCCTATATTGGTCCTTTTTCTTTCTTTCATTCCTTCCCCATTCCCCCAAGGAAGGACAGAAGCCTGCAATCTGGTGCATAGCCAATGTATATCTTTTAGAATGTCTGTCTACCCTCCACGAGATAGACGTATTGGAAATTAATGTGCCTTGATGAAAGAAAGACAACCTTAGCTGACACTGAAAAGTAAAATGATCCTTACTGCTTTTGACCTTTTCTTTCCTCTGGAACAAAGAACCAGCCTTAGTCAACAGTGCTGATTTGTTCTGAGGGAAAAACCAGAAGAGTTCCAAGGTAAACTTATAAAACTCCAACTGTTCAAGGAAAGAGAGCAGAGACATAGGTGTGTGTGGTTTGATTTTATTTTAGATGGAGCTTGGGTATATAGGTGGGGAACCAGTCATTGGGGCACAGTCAAGGCACCATTTCATCTAGTATAAATAACTCTGGCAAGGATGAGAGCTCCTTGGAACGGCTCACTACTGCTGCTTGCCACCCCTGAAGTCTAATCTCTTTTTAAAATAAAAAAAAAATACACAACTGTGATTATAGAGCTATGACTTACACAATAAGACTTCATCCAGTCATTTTTACCTTCTTGAGCCAGTCGTCAAGAGGGCCAAAATGTTCTGACTCCAAGGCAATGTGTAATATTGCTTTAGGCTTCTCAGGATTGCCCAGGATCACCCTTGTATGGGAGCCAGACCAAACTTCACCTGGCCAGAATCTCACAAGAATTAATGTTTTTTAAGAGAGGGTCACTGGCAGGACCTTAGGAAATGAGATCCCAAGACGTGGAACTAATTGTCTAACAGAAGACATTTCACATAGGGAAAGAGGTACTTCCTTGTCTGGCTAATAGGATATGTGAAGGGAACAGAGCCCAGGAATGTGCAAATGTTTTTGAAAGTCCTTTATGTGGTATAAGTTAGGTGAAAGAGCTTTTTGTCTCCCATCACTTAGGATTAAATAAATTTCTACATAAATTCATTTCTCTCTTTTTTTTTTCTTCAAAGAAGTTTGTATGTTTATTGGAACTTTGTGCCAAGAGAAAAATAAAAGAAGCACATATAAAAAATTCACCGAAATGTATTGGTTAAAAAAAAAAAAAAAAAAGGTAGCAGGAACCTCTTTCACTAATGGGTACCATAAGTATTTATTTGCTTGGTCATACCACAGCCAGTTAGGTACACATATGATGGATAGAAACCTAATTTTTCAATTAGGATATCAAAGTTGCTTACTAGATGTCAAACTGCTTCAAGTTAGGGCGCTCATCTTCCATTTTTCTATAAATCTCACATTGACTATCACAATATTGGACATACTAAAAGCCTAGTATATTTCCCCCAGTATGTAGATTAAATCAGTGCACACAAAATCTAAAATTTCCTAGACACACTGATACACAAAAAGAAAGGGAATTTCTTTTGGGGATTTTTTTGGAGGGTCTCTTGTTTTTTCAACAGAAGTGAGTTTCTACTTTGTTTCAAGCATTGTGATGGAGCTGGGATATAAACAAGGCTGACACATCTTTGGCCTTAAAGAATTTAGTGTCTGTTGTGGGATGAGGATAAGTGAAATATGTGTGGTGTAAAAGTAATACAAAATTACCTAAAGTGATATACACTTGTAAAAAGAACTGGCATAGAGATACCAAAAAATGCAGAGGACATTGAAAAGTTTTAGCTGAGAAAAACAGGAAAATCATTATAAAAAGGTTATCTTTCTTAAGACTATTGAGAGTGTGTAGATACTTAGAAAACACTTTATTATTTACTCTGTTTCCTAACAAATTCATCCCTGCCACCTTCTTTATTAAATTGGGAACTTGTGATCTGTCTGGAGACTCCCAAGAACCCAGAAACCCCAACTACCACTATATTTTGAGACTTGGAATATAGTTAAACTTTTAATATGTCAAGGTAATGTTTACAAAATTGTGGAATATTGTTAAATATTTAGCATGTTAATCTTTTAATGCAAAAATATTATGCAATACTACTTGTAATACTCATCAGAAAATAAGATTTTTTATAAATGTTTATTCATAGTGTCCTCCAGTAATGAGGACAAGCTCAACATTCAATGATGAGTATATTTTAAGTCAACATTCAATGATGAGTATATTTTAAGCCTTATTTGAAGATTAAAGATGCCTTCATGAAGATTAAAGATGCCTTCATGACTTCATGACTCCTGGTTTACACGGACATATTGATTCATCCTTGTGATCAGATTTCCAGAAGACATCTAGCATGCAGGATGAAAAAAATTAACTTTAAGGCTTGTATTCAAGGTATAAATATAAAACCAATATATCCTAAAAGTCCAATATAAAATGGAAATTTACAAAGCTTTGGGCATCCAATGTTACCAATAAATAACTTAGTCCAGAATTCTGGAGTCAAAGTAGAGAAGGTTGCTTGAGGGGAATATACCAGATTATTACACGGTATATCCCAGGACTGCCAAAAATATCATGCACATTTTAAAAGATTTTATACCTATGTATTACTTTTTGAAGTTGAAGTGAATTGCTATAGCAATAGATGGTATGATGTTTGCTCAAAAGTATCACCTTGCTACAGACATAAATAGAATAGCTTTTTCTCTTAAAATGTGTATACATTTTTTATCATCCTCTGTAATATACCAGATTAGCAACACAACAGCTTCTTAATATTAGCAAAGAATATTCAGATGCACATAAATAATACATACAAAGTCATATAATTAAGTTCATGAATTCATCCTAGAAAAAGGGCTATGTATCTCATTCCTGAATATCACTATGGTCACCTGCAAAGTACTCCCCTTGGGAAGCTATGCACCAGTGCGAGCCCCTATTCCACCCTCCAAAGCAATTTTGAAACTCTTTTTCTGGTATGGCTATCAAAGCTGTCCACGTACTAGGTTGAACAAGTAAGTTCACAAACTCATCTTAGAAAAATTGCCTTGAAGGATGGACTAGGTGCTGGCTTTGGTGTATAGCGTCCCAAGGGGAGTACTTTGAAGGTGACCATAGGGATACTCAGCCATGAGGTATGTAGCTCTTTTTCTTATACAATATCAGCAACCTATTGTATATTCAGTTGATCATTAAAACTGTAGTGAAGGAATGGAAGAAAAATGTCATGATATGTACTATTCCCATTGATTCTTCAAGACTTAATGATATATCCAAGAGACAGAAAAGACCTCATCAAATCTCAATATCAAAATTAATATCTACTCTCCAAAGGAAAAGATCTACACCACTAAACTTGTTTTTCATTTGAGAAGGTGTCTTCACAAATCCTTGCTCTTCTGGGAATAAACCAGAAGTACAGTCCTACAGAAGCATATTTGACTGACTATTGGCCATCTCACCATTCTAGCAGCAAGAAAATATTTTGATTTTTTACTTGTATTCAAACTTATGCCAAAACTTAGTAGTTTAAAACAATACAAGTTTGTTACATTACAATTTCTTTGGGCCAGGAGTACAGGCATGGTTGAACTGAGTGCCTCTGGCTCCAGGCCTCTCACAAGGCTACAATCAAGGCGTTTGTTTGCAGTGGCTGCTGTCATTTCACAGCTTCATGGGGAGAGGATTTGCTTCCAGGCTCACTCACATGGCTATTGGCTGTCATCAGGTTTTCGCTGGCTGTCGGCTAGAGACATACATTCCTTTCCACTTGGGCCTCTCTATAGGAAAACTCACAGTATGGCAGCCGGCATCCCCCAAAGTGGTGTGTGGCCATGACAGAAGTCACAGACTTTTTGTACCCTAAACTTTCATGTCTTCACTATATTGTATTTGTTAGATATAGTGGTTAGATCACACTGAAGGAGAGAAGATTACATAAGGTCATAAATATTGGGAGGTGGGATCATTAAGAGCTATCCTAGAGTCTGCCTACCTACCACAAAGAGGCCAAGGTAAAATCTGAACAACATCATAACTCTAAACTCTCCTTCTAGATAGTTTTCCATCCAGGGGTATGTTAACTGTTAATATATACAGCACTTTGAAGAGGAGACTCCATCATGGCATCTGTTAAAGAATGGAACTTTTCAAATTAAGCTCATGTATTCACACACTTAACTACAGGCAAAAACAAATTACACTTCTAAATATGAGTACATCAGCCCTACTATGAAGCTAATTTATAGCTTTCATATGAAGGCTAAAACTCAGTTACAGCTCAAGAATATGTGGAAAAGGGCAAGGGAGGGGAGGAGAGAGGGGCGGATGAGTGGAGGGAGGGTGATTGGTGGGATCACACCTACTGTGCATCTTAGAAGAGTATGGCTGAAACTTACTAAATGTAGAATACAAATGTCTTCATATAGTGGTTAAGAAAATGCCATGAAGGCTATGTTAAACAGTTTGATGAAAATATTTCAGATTCTATATGAAGTCAGCATATTGTGCCCCATAATTGCACTAATGTACACAGCTATGATTTAATAAAAATTGAATAAATAAATATGAGTAAAAAATAGGAAAAACATTCTAGACTTGTGTTTCTCATGTCAGACCATTTTCTAATTGTGATTTGATTATTAAACAAACTTCTGAAGAATGTGAGCCATCGTGAAAAGGAAATTTCATTTTTCACAGTTCTTAGACTCTTTGTATGATCTTTAATGGGTGGAACCTGAACACTTCAAGTTGTTGCTTCTAATTTCCTCTTTAATTAATATAAACGGGAATAAGATGAAAGAATGCATTTTATTAATTTTATGGTATTTCTTTATTCATGTCCCTTCCATTACTCCACCCTGTCTGCTGGTCCATTCACCTCAATAAAGTTCACAAACATTGAGCTACTACTGTTCCATTAGAGGCAGTTTTATGAAAATGACCTTTTCTTCCAAACAAATTTGTTTTCAGTTGTAACAATGACTTTATTAAGTGATAACTTGACACTTACAAAGTTTAAAGTTTTAAACTCTAACCATAACCAATGCACCAAAAGTAATTTTAGACCCTTTGACAATAGTAAGATACTTTTTTCACCTGCTGATAGTTCAAACATAGTTCAACACATTTGCATCATTTTTCCAAAATAAACACTTTTGGAAATAACCCAGATGCACACAATTTCTGCCACAAGTAACGTTTTCCACAATACTGTTTACAAATTAAAATGGAATCTAAATGGTGTTGAATAAATTTTAAATAGTTTGCATCTCTATATTTTCTATTTCAAACTCTTAAGCTTTACTTGCATGCTAGACATAACCAGTGGATAGTCCACAAGTGTATAAAACTAAAGATATTACAAAATGATCTCCTTCTTCCCCCCCAAAATCAAGCCTTTCAATCATCAGCTTTTATTTAATAATCCCAAATCCTTTAACTTGCAGAAGTTTAAGGAGATCCAGAGAATTCAGAGAACGGCCCAATGTAGAGACTAGAATCTCCTCCCTCCAAGTTTCTCATTCCTTTAATTTTTCTATTCTTGTTAATAGCAACATTAAAAGCTCCTACTGGGGAGGCGCCTGTGGCTCATCGAGTAGGGAGCTGGCCCCATATGCCGAAGGTGGCAGGTTCAAACCCGGCCTCCGCCGAACTGCAAAAACAGAAAAATAGCTGGGCGTTATGGCGGGCACCTGTAGTCCCAGCTACTTGGGAGGCTGAGGCAAGAGAATCACCTAAGCCCAGGAGTTGGAGGTTGCTGTGAGCTGTGTGATGCCACGGCACTCTACAGAGGGCGATAAAGTGAGACTCTGTCTCTACAAAAAAAAAAAAAAGCTCCTACTTATTCTTTTTCAAACCATGTCAGTCACATTTGGCACCTCACCCTTATGTACACACAATCACATGCTGTGTTTCTCTACTTACTTCTGGACCCTGCTTCATTCCCTGTGCCACCGCACTGATCTGCATCCTCATAAGGACTATGGAAATAGCCCCTTAACTGGTTACTTTGACCCTTGGTGTCCCCTTGTTTTAGTCTGCTCTAGGTGACAACCAAAATGATATTTTCCATGAACGCAGTTTTGGTCATATCATGAAAGACTTTTAAAACCTTGAGTGCTTTCCATTGTCAACCAGATAGAACATATTCTCTCCATCCTACCATTCAGAGCTTTCATAATCTAACATGTCTGAACATTCTCAACCTTATCTCCTATAGTTCAGTGTCATTTCCTTTACTAAACTGGTATACTTTATTCAGAATATACCTCACAGACTTACATCTGTGTTTGAGTCATTCCTTCTGGAATAACATCTATTTTCAATGTGATGAAATTGTGACAATCCTGAAGATACAATGGAAGTGTTAACTTCATTAAATCTTTGATGGTCTGAAAATCCCCTGGTATTGTGTTTGCCTTATTTGTGGCCCTGATTGCATTCTTTCTGGTTTTAGAGGTCTACAACTACTCTTTTACCTTTTAGTGTATTATAAGATTCATAAGGAAAGTGATCACTCATTATTCAACTCATGCTCCCTATGTGTGACTAGTATGGTTCTTGTCCTCAGTAGACTCAATAAAGATCCACTGAACTAACTCATCCTGTGTATGGAATGAATCTAAACCTGTCAAGGCAGATGGTTGTCAACTTTGTTCTTAAGCATCTCCATCAGAGGTACTTCAAGTTTCTTATAGAGCCCTCTTAAAAGTCTTTTATGAAGAAGACAGGCACATGGCCTGTAGACACATGAAAAAATGTCCATCATCCTTAATCATCAGAGAAATGCAAATCAAAACTACTTTGAGATATCATCTAACTCCAGTAAAATTAGCCCACATGACAAAATCTCCAAACCAGAGATGCTGGCGTGGATGTAGAGCA
>CAUYRH010118138.1:0-13143 GCA_963574655.1 Perodicticus potto
AAGAAAGGAAGGAAGGAAGGAAGGAAGGAAGGAAGGAAGGAAGGAAGGAAGGGAGGGAAAGAAAAAAGAAGGAAGGAAGGGAAAGAAAGAAAAAGGAAGGAAGGAAGGAAGGAGGGAAGGAAAGAAGGAAGGAGGGAGGGAGGGAAAGAAAGGAAGAGAGGAAAGATAGAAAGAAAGAAAGAAAGAAAGAAAGAAAGAAAGAAAGAAAGAAAGAAAGAAAGAAAGAAAGAAAGAAAGAAAGAAAGAAAGAAAGAAAAAGAAAAGAAAAGAAAAGAAAAGAAAAAGGAAAACATGTTCAGTAAATTTTAGAAACTACAATCTAGTACAGCTAATATTGCCATGAGGAGATGATGTGACTGTTGCAGAAGCCACAACAATGTAAATTATCCCAACGTTCTGATGAGTCGATAAACATTCTTACTATTTTATGCTTTTTGCCACTTTGTTTTAGAACAAGCTTTTTAAGGATAAATGAATTTGTTATTCATCCCTTTCACAAATATTGTCCACTTGCTGGGTAAAATCTCTGGTGAAAACCTATTTTCCTTTGAATATGAAGAGAGGAGGCCATAGCTCTTCTGATGTGCGAGCTGGCCTGCTTTCCACCTCATCGGAAACACAGCCCCGTCACTGCGTTTCCCAGGGGGAGATAATGTATGATTACTTGTCTGGTGGGATTTTAAATTATGTGAATATCTGTCTATCTACAAGAAGAGCACAGCCATCCATTCTTTCCTCAGTCAGTGTGAGATAAGAACTTGGGGAAGTGAGAAGAACTTTGAGATGGATTAGAATGAATGGCCTAGAGATCAAATGATTTATGTACACTATCTGATTTTCTCTGAGAAAATGACTAATTTCCCAACCCTGTGAACAAAGAAAATGAAATCAACAACAAATTTTCCAGATGAAGCTAAAACGCTCCAGCATCTAAAAGGGTGTGTTCAGTCTGAGCCGAATGTCATGTCTTTAACCCTTCCATCTGCTGAGATACATTAGAAAAAGGAGGATTAAAAAAAAAAAAAAACACTGTATCTAGCCTGTTAGCTGGGTGATTTGATTTTCATGTATCTGTGAGCTGGTGACGCATGCCTACTTCTCTGTGTATGTAAGCATCGAGGCCACAATTAACCCTGTCCCTTTAGCAAGCGCATTGGTTTCGGAATCTCACTCAAAGCCCCCTCAGACCCAACACTACACTAATGGCCCTCGCTGGGCTTGATTAATGTGAAGTCCAAAAGGTGGCAGCCAGCAAGGTTCAGACTTTCCTCTCAAAAATTCCTTTATGTGTAACTAATTAGACCAGGAAAACAAAGTGGTTGGAGAGAGTAGTGACATGATTTCTCAAGAAGTTTTTATCTTTTTTGTCATTTTCTTTCTTCAAGAAGATGTTTTTTGCAAACACATGGAAACACAGAAACTCGGAGAAAGACAAACGGCACATGAGATGTCGCAAACGGTTTTGTTATAGAGAAAAAACAACCTTTGTTGTTTATAACAAAAACCTTTGTTATAGAGGTTTTGTTCCTCTTCTTTAGAGATGGAAACCCAGATTCAGGGCAGAGATTCTGGAATGTCTTCTCAGAGGCCTCTACCTCCGTCTCTGATGATTGCTTCAGAAAGCGTCGTAAGGAAAGCATATGTATCTCAAGAAAGGAAAACCAAACACCACATGTACTTGATACTGAATCGGAACTGGTCTATCAACACTTATGTGCACACATGGAAATAAAGCTCTGTGGGAATCAGGTCAGTGGGAGCAGGTAAGAGGGTCGGGGTTTAATTCACACCTACCGGGTATAATATACACACTCTGGATGAAGGGCACACTTATAACTTTGACCTGTACAAAACAAACTATATATCCACAATGTGCATATCACTGTAATACTTTGAAATTTTTAAAAAATGCCGCAACTTTAAGAGCTACAGAAAACTCACTGACAGTACAAATAAAATCTTACAAAATGAAGGGACAGCACCCCGGAACTGAGTTGACGTGACCCTCTGTGGTGAAGCCCTTCTATGCAACAAGGATGGGGAATGGAACAGTGAATGAGAGCAAGCTCTGCCCTCCAGAACAAGTGAAGGAATTAAAGAGGTGAGTTATTTCTATATAATGCCGTAACTACTCAGTGCAGAAATTCAAAAGAACAAAGAAAATTGGCTAAGTTATGAAAAGGAGAGGAATCTTACAAACATCTGGAGGACAGCCAATGACTCATGCTGATCAATCTTTCTAATAACTACGCTTTATAATAAATTAGAATTATATTAGAAAAGAACAAAAAAACAACCATTTGCCCTGAGATCTTTGACCAGTATGACTTCTCAGGTTTATGAGCTTATAGTATTTTTAGTTTCAGAGCTTTAATTCACTTTACCCAATAGTTTTGGTCATAGACTGATAACAATGCTGAAATATCCCTCTAGTCACCCCAAATCAGCAGACTTGGGGTCAGTAAGAGCTGGCTGGTGTCCTGCTCACCACCATCTCCTCCCACTGTGGCCCATCTCTTTTTTTTTTTTTTTTTTTTTAGTTTTTGGCCAGGCCGGGTTTGAACCCACCACCATCTCCGGTATATGGGGCAAGCAGATGGCATTTCACTGGGCCCCATCAAACTGGCCACCAGCCCCACCTTCCACCCTTGGCATTTTCCATCCTTCTTCCCTGCCCCCAACCCTGTCCTGCCTTCCTCTTTCCTATGACCCAGACACAGATCTGGGGCCAGTTACTTCTCTGGGAAGATGTTGGATGGCACTTTGGCAGTGAAAGAGTAAATTGGTCAGCTCTAGAGTAACAGCTGCAGGAAGAAACCCCCCTTTACCATCTCAGGACCTCTTCCCATGCTTAAAGGAGACTCATAAGATCATAGCACACATTAGCCTGGCCTCATTGTAGACACAGATTCAGGGTCATGTAAGGCCATCATGGGTAACTCAGTGATTAAAAAACAACAACAACAACTTCCAAGAGCAGGAGAAATTATGTTAGGGTGATCAGGGGAGGGGATGGGAGACGGGCAGTAAATATGAGAAAAATGCATGAGTGGAAAGAACATTGAAAAGTGTGTGTCATTTGGGAGCTCCAGGACACAGTCTCATCTGAAGGCTGAGGCAGTATCCCCAACTCCACCTTGGTACCCACAGCTCCTCTGTCTTGTTTTAGGTAGGCTAACTAGTTATCTTCTTGCACTGCCTTCATCTTTCTGCTTCACCAGATTAAAGGTCCATGAAAAATCAAGCATGAAAATGCATGCATGCTAGTTGCACATCCTCTATGTTAAAATTCCCAAGTGTACCTGGGGCATTCAGATGTCTAACATGCTTAGAGACACTATTTCTTCTGTCATCTAGGTGAAATGCCCTTCATCCTCAGAATTATTAAGGATCAATTCAAAGATCCCACCTCTTGTATAATTCCTACCCGGTGCACATAAACCCTGTGCTCCTCTAAAGCAATGCTTTTTCCCCCATTTCGCACCTGCTACATAGATAGTAAGAGCAGACCCTTCGTTCTTTCACACAAGTCTCTCCACACTGAACCCTAAACGTGGTTTTCTGGCCCATCTCCCGCCCTGATTCAGACCGACCCTATGGCCTTATCTTACTGAACCTCATATTTTCCTCTCTCCTATGCCTTGTCTTGGCATCAGGAATTCCTTTGCTACAGAGTTCAGCAATCAAACAACTTATCAGTTCAAGACTGGGACTAAAACAAGTTCCTACTTAAAAATACAACAGGACATGATATATGTCTCTGTTAATGCCTGTATCAGTGATATGATTTCATACATGTATGAGGTTGGACAATTAAGTTCACAAATTCATCCTGGAAAAAGTCTTATGTACTTCATTGCTGAATACCACTATGGTCACCTTCAAAGCACTTTTCTAGGATGGGTTTGTGAACTTAATTGTCAGACCTTCACATGATGATAGCTCTGATGCCCATTCTGGAAAGTAAGTTGCAAAGTTGCTTTGATGGGTGAACTGGGTGCTGGCATCGATTCATAGCTTTGCAAGTGGAATGCTTCAAAGATGACTATATTGATATTTAGCAATGAGGTTTGTAGCCTTTTTCTAAGATGAATTCACGAATTTAATTGTTCAACCTCACATAATTGTTTGGAGAGATTAGAAATGATCTGAGGGGCGATACACTCAAGATTCTTTGTGAAGCTCCCACAACACTTTTTTTTTGTTTCTCGTGGAACTAATAGTTTGCTTCACGGGATGCTGACCATCTCCAAAGACATTTTTAAAGAGGTTTAGTAGGAAACTTTATGGCAATCTAAAATATGAGTATCTTTTTCAATTTGGACTTCAAACAAAGTCACTTACCACTGCCAGGGCCTTAACATTCCCTCGCAATTGCCAGGGAGTACAAGGAATGCTGATTTTATCCATGAGCAGTAAGCCAGCAAAGAGGACACAGTTCCAGATCCAGACACTCACCCTAGGAACATAGGAAGATGTCACGCCACTCAAGTCATTTCTGCATCTAGGAAAGCAGATGGTATTGGAGAAAAGCAAAGCTGGAAGAAGAGTTTTGTTAAGAAAGATCTGGGTCTTCAGGTTGTAGTGTGAGCAAGTACTTCTAAATCCATAGCTCAGTATCAAGTTAATATTGATTACCTAACTGAGATACTTGAAAAGGGGGAATGTTTGCAGCATCGAATAATAAGTATTAAGATGATCAGTTGCTAAAATACAACTTGTCTTTAAAGTGCCTGCTGGGTGCCTGACATCAAACTTGGGGCCAAGCAAGAACAGTTTGCAGGTGGAAAGATGTCCTTGTGGGGGAAGGAGAAAATAGGATAAAAATAGAATTTCTTTTCTTTATTTTTATTTTTTATTGCTGGGGAATCATTGAGGGTACAAAGAGCCAGGTTACACTGCTTGCACTGGCTGGGTAAAGTCCCTGTAATAATAGTGTCCCATCCCCAAGATGTGTGTCACACACTGTGGCCCCACACGCCCCTCCCTCCTTCCCTCTTGCCACTCCTCCATTGAAAAATAAAATTTCAAAGACCTTGAAAGAAAATAATCATTCAACCAACAAAAATCAAAAACAAAAAACCAAGTCACAGGAGGATTACACAGAATACCAGCCAAAAGTATTCCTGTTCCCAGTGTCAGAAAACCCCGTGCTCGCTGCCACCGACCTAGTTGGGACCATTATTTGCTGGGGTTAATGCAATGGTCTGCTGACTATTTTCCATTGCCCCAGTTTTGCTCCCTATAAGCACATCTTTCACACAGAAAGAATACTTTTTCTGAATAAAAAACTAGCTCATGTCATCACCATCCCCTATACCCTAACCTACTCTCTCACACACAGCTTATCCGTTCACACCCTGAGGACATATTCACCTTTTCTAGGCACTATAGATACAGGTGTTTTAGCACAAACAGCATCATATGAAAAAAAATGGAAGGCAAAAGAAAATGTGAAGTGTGCTAATAGAGAAATAAAGGGAAGGCTGAGCATGGTGGCTCAGGTGAGCACTTTGGGAGGCTGAGGCAGACTTGCTTGAGGCCAAGAGTTTGAGATCCACCTGGGCAATATTGCAAGACCCCTGCATTCCATGACCTTTACTGCAATTAGGGATCAAGTCCAGATTCCTTGCCACAGCACTCCAGTCTTATACAATGTGAAACTTGTTTACCTCTTCGCCTCCTGAATCACTACCTTTTGGCTTCTATATTCCATTTTTATTTTCAATGATACAGTCACACTTTTATGGAGGGGGAGCGGGGACAGAGTCTGTCTCTGCTGCCCAGTCTGGAGCAGTCCAATGGCACTATCATAGCTCACTATAATCTCAAACCCCGGGGCTCAAGTGATCTTCCTGCCTCAGCCTCCCTCCTGAGTAGCTGGGGCTACAGGCATGTGCCACCATACCTGGCTAATAATTTTGTTTTTTTTTTGGTAGAGATGAGGTCTTGTTATATTGCCTCAAACTCTTGAACTCAAGCTATTCTGCCTCAGCCTCTCAAAGTGCTAGGATCAATGGCTGGAACCACTGTGCTCAGCCTGCCCCCTTTATTTCTCTATTAGCACACTTTGCATTTTCTTTTCCCTCCCATTTTTCCTCATATAATGCTGTTTGTGCTAAAACATCTTCCTACTCCCCAGCATCCCCAATATTGCCCTGGCTAACCACCACTACTCTCCAATATTGCCTTTATCGCTCCATTTTCTCTTTGTGAGTCTGTTACCTGCACCAGACTGATAGTTTCTTTAGAGCAGTGATTCTTTTTTTTTTTTTTTTTTTCAAAATGAGGGAAACATTCTTTATTTCATCTACCATGAACAAATTGCCTGATCTCCAGTAGGAAATATAATTTTAAAAACCTATCACATTAATTAGCATACGCACATGTGAAAAAGCATGTGAATATCTTTAGATAGCTTTACAAAGATATCTTATTATTAAGATATATATTAAAATACAGTGCATAACTGTGGCTACACCCTTATAGAACATCAGCGAACTCATACTGGAGAGATACCCTACAAATGTGAGGAATGTGGCAAGGCCTTTTATAGTAGTTCAACACTTAGAGTACATCAGCAAATTCATAGTGGAGAGAAACCCTACAAATGTGAAGACTCTGGCAAAGCCTTTATATAGTGTTCATGAAAAAGTTTATTCTACAGAGAAACCATATGAATGTGGGAGAGGCTTAGGGAGGCAACGAGAAAACACACCCAACTGACACCCGACTCCAAGCAGCGATTCTTAATCTGTGGGTCTCGACCCCTTTGTAACAGTGAAAATACATCCTGCATAGCAGATATTTACATTACAATTCATAACAGTAGCAAAATCATAGCTATGAAGTAGCGACAAAAATGATTTTTATGGTTGGGGGTTACATCATGAGAAACTGTATCAAAGGGTCGCAGCATTAGGAAGGTTGAGCACCACTGCTGCAGAGAGATCCAGTGTTATTTCCCGGTAGCTCGCTCCAGTCCTCAGCATGGCACCTGATAGATGCCCGTGCTCCACTCTCATCAATGGGATGAACTAATTCAAGCCTGACCTTGTATTGCCGGCTTCTACTCCGCTAAGAGGAGCAGTTCCCATTCTGTGAGGGAGAATGGGGTCTTTGGTTCCTCCCTAGTCCACTGTGAGGAACAGCAGGAATTCAGTAAACATTTATGGAATGAATAAGCAAAAGGATGAATTTAACCACACACACAAAAATACCCAGTGTTAAAACTATGATTCAGAACTGAAGGTGGGCTTTAAGTGCCTTTTGCCCACATGGACATCTGGAACTTTCCCATGGGAGACTAGGTATCCTGAGCGGGAAATGCTAATTTTCAAATGCTTCTTTGTATACTGCAAGTCCCCTTCCCCTCACGTGGCACAGTGAGGTACTGGAGTTGAAATGGTGAGGCCCTCTCACCCTTACATCTGAATTATGAAACACCACATCCACCAGCCTCTGCCAGAAATAAGCAGCATTAAAGGGGGCTGCAGTCTGGCAACATGATGATTTAAAGAGGGGGATAATCACGGACTGCATCTTAGTAAATAAATCCAAGGTCCAATGTTTAGTCTTTCACTCACATTTTTTAAGGGAAATTAATATTCTTTTTAAAAAGCAAATCAATACCGACTCTGAACTGCTGACTTGGTAAATTTACAATGGAATTGTTCCTTTCTTCCCAGCAGCCTCCTGGTGGATGCCCCTTTCCCAGCCTCTCTTATGTTCCATTTCCATCGACAGAAAACAGGGATGTCCTCTAAACGCTACCTGTGAAGCACGTAGTGAGTCTCGTGACTGCGTGCCTGGTACTACCTGGCTGTTGTGGAGACACAGACCCCGGAAGAGCCTGTCTTTGTCTTCAGTGGTGTATAAACCAGGAGGGCAGAGGATGAAGGTTTTCTGAAGATCAGGAAAACAAGGACAGTGACAACAACAGTCCTCTAAGAGACTGTGGCGACAACCATTTTCAACACATACTTTCTATGCTTGAGAATCTCCCACAATCTTCCTGTGACTTCCTTCCTCTCCCAAAAGAGGCGTTTGATACTTTCAATAGACAGGGTGAGCATCCCTAATTCAAAAATCTAAAATCTAACGTGCTTCAACATCTAAAACTTTTTGAATGCCAGCATGACGCCGCACATAGAAAGTTCCACAGCTGACTTTATGTGACAGGTCATGTATATCATTAAAAGATCGTGTAAAATTACCTTCAGTCTGTGTATTTAAGGTATACAGGAAACATGAATGAATTTTTGTTTGAACTTGGATCCCACCCTTAAGATATTTCATTACGTTTCTGCAAATATACCCCAAATCACAAAAGATCTGAAATCAGAAAAACTTTTGGTCTCAAGTATTTCAGATAAGGGATTCTCAACTTGTACTACCTTACTTAATCCTCATAATAATCCTCAGAAGTTTATAATATCATGACCACTTTATAGATAAAAGAACCAAGACACAGTAAAGTTTAATGTCCAATGTAAGATTCTACAGTGGGAAAACTAGTGAGCTCAGTTGTGCCTAATTATAAACTTTCCACCAAGCTTCCTCTCCATTATCACCCACACCCTCTGGCACTACTCTATCATTTCCCATTACTTCCTACCATCTCCAGTGTTCTGAGGCCACGGTGATGTACTTGGCATCCCTGGAAAAAATTTTGCTAACCCATGTTTTTATGTCTTGACTGCTCACTCATCACCGTGAAAAACATAGAAGGTGTCAGCACAGCATACAGGTTCAAACTACAGCATCTGAAAGCAAACAGATGCTGTTTGACTTTCAACAAGTCATCGTTCCTATCAGTATGCCCCTGTCTGTAAAATGGGAAGACGATAATATAACCCACATATGTCATGAACAGCCTCAGGTCACTAATGCAAGTTACCACGTTCTCATCTGTGATTTACAAATGGCCATCTAGAGATATGTGTTTGAGAGAGTTATTGGAATGAAAAAGTAGTTTGAGGATAGAAGAATTACATGGTAAATTGCTTGTCCATTAGAAGACAAAATAAGAATTTAATTCTATAGTAAATCATATGTATTTTATTTATTTATTCTATAGTAAATTCCACAGTATTTATGAATACTATAGTAAATTCCTATGTATTTTATTTACTTATTCTTCATGAATTCTATAGTAAATTCATAGGTATTTTATTTATTTACTCTATAGTAAATTCATATGTATTTTAATACACTATTTTGGTTTTAAAGATGGGAAAATCGAAGTTCCCAAAAGGTCCTACAATTTGCCCAAGTTCAGACACCTAGTGGGGGGTCTTTTCTGGAAGACTGACTACATTGTCGCCTTTGTCTCACAAGCAGTTGCTGACAGCGCCAATTCATATTTCCATGAGTTTTCTTTCAACTACTAGTCATAAAAATTAGTTTCCAAGTTCCAGTCACATGCCCTAATTTTATCTAGTTCTCCACCAGCAAAAGTACTGGTACTTGCAAAAGCCAACTAAGCTTTCTTCGCTGAGTCTTAGGATTTCTCTTTGTTTTAAAATTTCTAAAAAATTATCATTTGAAGTGCAGTTTTTTCCCCATGAAATAAATATTTTAATGGTTAGTAAAAAAAAATCTAGTTCCACTCACCTTCAATACATATTTGAGTGCCAGTTTTTGTTCTGGCCCCACGAGATAGGTATTGGGGGGAGAAGAAAGTGGACAGACACAATGGGCTGCAATTCGAGGACTATCAGAACTTTATTTTAAAATTTCATTAAGTTTCACGCCTTACCTTGGGAAGTCTCTTTTTTTCTGAAGGTTGGGTTAATAACACCCAAGCATCCCTTTGCTCTTTCAATGTCAATATAATACTCTTTGGTCTAATTAGACTAAGAAATAAAGAATGAGGTAAAACTTCAGTAATTTAAGTTTAGTAATTTAATACAAGTATTAAATTCGGTAATTTAATATATTTCTGTGTTTCTAGAAGTTCCTTTTGGCACCACTATGTGTATCCTAAATTTAATCCTTTCCCCTTTTCAGGTTGTGAGATGATGATGTATGAGCCTCCACAAACAAGAATACACCCTCTAAAATATTATTATTGATTTATATCTCAGAATATGCTTTATAAAATAAGATATTATACTATGTGTAGAATTTAGGATGCAGTGGTAGGTTTCTATACTCTTTAGACTAGGAAACGTAATAACATAGTTGTCACTAATTTTTATTTTAGTTTTAAAATACCCTCTATCAAGAACTTGATATGCATTATCCTATGTAATCTTACATATAAATAGGAATTTTTATCCCCATTTTACACATGAGGCAACTGAGGCTTAGGTTATATAAACTTGCCTGAAGTCAAGTGAGTAAACATAGGAAAACTGGAATTCAAACCCAGGTCTGCCTGACCAGGTCTTAAGCATCTTTCCAGTCTCCAAGAGCTTTTTTGCACAAAGTAGGTGTTCAAAAACTATCCTTCTTTGAACCACTGAATGTTTAAACAGTAGGAAAACAACAAAAAGGCTATCTTGTGAAATAACCCCCTGGAAAAGTTTAGCAGCTAGACTTTGGAAGAGCTGTTAAAACAGAATCCCTTGCGATTAGGCCTATATAGTTTTGAGAAAGACCCTGGAGCAGCTTCAGAAAGTGCACCAGGCAGCCGGCAGTGAAATCTGAAGGGGCTTTGAACACATTTTTATTGCAACAGAAAAAGAAATCTAATTTTTAGTCATAATTCATCAAATAAAGCAATCCAAGTTTTCGCTCTACTGAGACTTCAGGGGGAATGGAGAATAATAAAAGTGTTACAGATGTCCCCTGTATAAAATTTCTAGAATTTGACCCAAATGAAATGCCCTTGTTTAGCAAGAGGCACTGGGATACCAAATTCTATAGATGAAATGTACAAGTCTCCTAACTCGGTTTATGCTTTCACAGGACATGTGGTTCACACTTTTGTGACTCCCATTATCAGTGAGTTTAACACATGTGTGTGCATGTACACACTCACACACACACACACACACACCAACCACCCCTTCTCTATGGACATTTCCAGAGCAACGCAAAAAAAACTTTCTGTTGGTCTCGTACCTGTGCTCCTCAGAGCACGTCCCACAGGCTGGCGGTCTTCACATCACCTGGGACTCTGTTAGAAATGCAGATGCTCAGGCCCTGCCTCCAGCTTCTAAATTGGAATCTGCATGTGAACACGAGCCCTCCCAGTATTTTACACGAGCAGTTGAATTTGGGCAACTCTGGCCTAAGGGGGCGTCTGACAGACGTTCTTCCTGCTGTGCGAAAGCAGAGTCATGAGCCCTTCGCAGGGACCTGCACAGTCGTTCCAGGCGTGTGCTGAGCTCCCTTATCCTAAGCAGTCCCTTTGTGTGTGAGACTGAACGAGGGCCCCATGGCCTGCATTCGTGCACCGTGGCCATGCTGTGGCCGCACCAACTTTGAGTGTTCAGTGATGGTGGGTCAGTTCTGATGCTCCAGGCCTCTGTTCTGCGTTCTTAAAACACACCGTGTGCATTTAAGTGCTTACCTTCTCAAGGAAGACATTTTGATTCACCCTTCCATCCTTAGTCTTTACATACTGTACGTACAGCAGTAATTTACTTAAGCTGTATTAGGGCAGTATACTCCGATAGTTCCATTGCTTTGTATTTATTTCCTCAGATTGACTAGACCTCACGAAATCAGGGAATTGTTGTCTACTGCCAAAAGAGAGGGGCGACTGGAGACAAAGATACAATCAAAGGGAATTTGGAACCAAGGCTACCTTGGCCTTTACTTCTTATTTTGTGGTTTTAATTTTTCCCTAAAGAAAAACTATGCTTGGATTTCCCCTAATTACAAGAGGCTTCCTAACCTTTGTTCTCGATGGAAAATCAAACTATGTGAGCTGGAGTCGTGTTTGAAAATGGGAAGTAAGCAAATCTCTGCTCCGCTGTGAGCGGAAGCTGGTCCAGCAGATTTGAGAGCATCCCTCACGTCAAGGCGCGAGTCTGTCCGCCACCGCCGCCACAGCTGTGCAAATCTTCGGGTGGAGCGGGAGACTAAGCCCTTTGCGTTTGCCTCCCGTGGCTTTTGTTTCATTTAGGTTCCCACCCTTGAGCTTCGCTTTGCACTGCCAAGGGTAGGGAAAAGGCATTCAAAGTGGCACTAGCTCAGAACGACAGCATTTCTCCTCATTTTTAGGTCACAACTGAAATTGGGTTTTAATGTGAAATTTGCCCTAGGCTCAGCAGATGGTTCCCAAACATCACAAGCAACAGTTTGCCTTCTGTACGCTGATGTGGCTATAACTAAGTATAACATTGCAAGGGGACAGATGTTGGGTCAAAATGCGTCCTTTGCCTCTGTCTCCTGTTCCTCCCATTTTTTTTCTATTTATGTAATTGAGAGCTGCAACACACCTCGCTGCATTCAGCCCATGTCAATCACACATGTTTATGACAGATGAGTGTGGTTGGAAGAAAAGAGGGGAACATCTATGGTGTACTTAATAGGCTCAGATCATATGCTAATTTTTCTCTTTCTTTAAAAATAAATTTCCCATAGCATTTGGGGTGAAAAGGTAGGCAAATTGTATAGTGGATTTATTTACTCAAATGCCATCCCTGATAATTCTCATCTTTAAATCTTCCTCCAGCTGCACTTTCAACCTTTCTGGGCATCAATATTAATGTTCCCAGCTCCTGGCAGTAGCTGGTAGAAGTGGCATTTCATAATTCAGATGTAAAAATTAAAAGCCAAGTGCTAGAGGGGGTACACAGTAGTAGAATCCATCCATCCGATGGTTGAAGGAAAGCCCTTTCCGAAAGTCAGCCTTTCCCGGCCCTCCCCTAGCAAGAAAATGCAACAATATCAGGTAAATAATGGTAGCCGAGATATTCACTCTCTATGTTGGAGGAAAAAAATGAAAAAATTCTAAAAGGAATAGCATGGATGGTTCCAGAAAGATTTCATTTCAGAGTTAGTTGTAATGAATGAAACGTTGAGGATATTCAATCAGAGGAAAGGGCGCTGGCAAAACCCACCCAAAATGAAAATTTGAACCAGAGATATAAAAGCTTAGATGATATTGCAGTTAGCAGGGCCTTGACATCATCAGCTATTGCCTCTCAGCCCTACTGGTAGAGAACTCCAAGGAGAAATGTCTCA
>CAUYRH010118139.1:0-55730 GCA_963574655.1 Perodicticus potto
AGATGCTGATAATATATAAAGAAAAATTACTAATATTGGTTAATATTTCGATGCAGTAATTGTCTGTTTTCTTTTCTGAACATATTTATCTTTGTTCATTCTTTACGTGGTTTTTGTTTCTAGTCCTTATCTTAAACATTGTTACTGTTATTAAATTTTAAGCCTTTTAAATTCTGTGAAGGCAAAAAGTGGAAACCTAATTAACACATGTATATGTAAAAATAAAAAAATATATAAAAAAAAGGAAAGAAAAATATACTGCTATTTTCCTTGTGTGACTTGCTAAGACTTACAAGGCAGGGTAATAGAAAATGTGTGAGAGGCTGAACTTCTTGCTTTGTTAGAATTGTTCATTCTCTCGTCTTTGTAATATTTTCTACCAAACTAGAGGAGTACTTTGGTACGTACGCGAGAGATAGACAAATACGGAGTAAAGAAATGGACTTCAAGCTCAGAAACAAAAAGAATTGTACTTAAAAAACAGAACATGAACATCTGTTTACAAGGAGCTAGCCTGTCGCAACCAGCCTGGAGCCAGTGGCATGTGTCAGCCCCTTTTGGGAAGGCCGCAGAGAAGAGAAGCATGGGGGTGAGTGCTGCGTAACACACTAGCCAAACGTGTGCATCTTCTCCAGGATTCTGCTCTGCTCGTCCAGCAAATGCCTGCTGTCCTGAGAGATTACATGTGCGGACATGTGCATGAGAGGTCTGGCTTTCCTCTCATGATATTAGGAGACACAGAGATGAAGGTTGCTTAAGTTTTACCTAAACAGTACCAAAAAGCTGTAGAAATACTCTCTGGACCATAAAACTACATGCGGTAACAAAAACTCAAATAATTGGGCTAACACATTCATTTCCTGTACCGAAGAACCAACCGCTGTCATCAGAAGAGAGGAAACCCGTGTTTCCGCTGGAGGAAACAGAAAGTCGTTCCTGTGAAAATTTCATTCCCTTGTCTGGTTGCTGAACTGATAATCACCCTGCTCTCCCTGACACCTCCTGATCATTGTACTAGAAGGTCCAGGTTCTCTTTTTCTATTCACCTTCCAACCCCCTTTCCTCAATCATTTCTGCTCTAAGTGTCAAGCAGCGTGGAAGGAATGTAATACACACCTGATGATTTTCACCTGCCTGTTTCTCTCGGCCTATTCAGGACATTTCCATCTTCTTTGCAAACTACCTCTTGTTCACACTTCACTTGCTACTTATCATTCAGGTTGGCATGACCTGTGCCCCAGTCTCTCTAACACACCTTATCCAACCCCTAACCCTGACTCCAGGAATGGCACGTGGCCCACATTGGCCAGTCAGCATATTTCATCTCTCTGGAAATAGTAAGAAGTCCAGGATACATATGTGACTTGACTACTGAAATTCTTGAAAAGAGAGGGACGTCATTTTGCTGGTAGTGTGTAGTTGTGAAAATGACAGCATGCAGCTGCTAGCAGATGTGTCGCTATAAGGAAAGAGCTTTTCTTTGTGAGCATGAAGCCACATGCAGGAAATAAAAATGAGAGAGAAGAAGAATTCTTGTGACTTAATTTGAGCACCTGGAATTTTTTCAGTATGTCAGCAAATATATTTGGGGTTTTCTTTAACGTGTTTGCATTGAGCCTCTATTATTTGGAAAAGAATAAGTCTTGAGAACGACATTTTCCTTGTCTGGATTCCACCTTAAGTGCAATTCAGTCTCTGATTGACGGCAAAATTAGAATCACGTCACACAGCCACTCCTCCAACAGGAATGAACTGGTCAATTGCGTCAAGCTTGAAGCATCTCTTTTTCTATACAGTCTTTACAGGGGTACAGTAGTTTGTGCCAACATATTTCTGAAAAAAAGAGATCTAATCACTGTGTAGTTTATATACATTATTAACAATTTTTTTCATCACTAAATTTGTTATTTCATTATTTGGTCCATATACTGATACTATCTGAAAATGAACCCACAAATCAGTTACCTAACAAAACTCTAAGCAAAGACATAAGATAGAGTTGATGTTCAAATATGGTCAAATGAACTGATGGCACGCTTATGAGTTCAAGACCAGCTGGAGCCACAGTGAGAGCAAGATCTCATCTCTAAAAAAATAGCGGGCATTGTGGTGGGTGCCTGCAGTCCAAGCTACTTGGAAGGTTGAGGCAAGAGAATTTCTTGAGCCCAAGAATTTGAGATTGCTGTAAGCTATTATGCCACAGCACTCTACCGAGAGTGACAAAGTGAGACTCTGCCTAAATAAATAAATAAATAAAACAGAATTCCAGAAATTACTGGAGGTAAAGAGTTTGAGGGATATTACAAATCAACATTTTAGTTACTTATTTATTTCCTTATTTAGTGCTAAGAGAAGATTAGCTACTTGAAAAACTAAGCACAATTTCTGTCCTAGACTACTGTGCTTAGGGCACGGAAAATGCTGAATACATGCATTATATAAATATACAGTTATTCTGTGCTTGTTTAGAGGAAAATGAAAAAGACTTATGCAACAGAAATTGAAATTTTAATTGTTTTATTTTTTCTGAAAATGGAAAACTTCATTTTCTTGTGATTCTTTTACATAAGACATTTTACAAAGGATACATTTAAAAGCAAAGTTATACATAGTGAATATAGAAAAAATAAGTCTTTTGTTAAAAATCTTATTTATCTTTTCTTGGAACCAGCTTTTCCAGTCTGTAACAGAGTCATAATACTTAGTTTAGAGAAAGAGTTTTGTTTCTTTCTCTAAATCCTATAGAAAGATATTTTTTTGAATCCTTATTCTGTGATAAAAATTAAAGATATTTGATACCCAGAGTGAAACTTATGTAAAACAAAATATAAATAGTATATCCTTTATATAATCATCACCCCTTGTGAATTAAGAAATAATATTATTGGCCTAAACTAGATGTTTTTTTTTTTTTTTTGTCGGTTGTACTACATGATAGTTTTGATGACGGTGGCCAAGGCATTTCGGTGGTATGTAATAGAATGGTTAACATTTTGTTACGTATTTGGTAAATGTTTATTTTAGAGAACCTACTATTAGCCAGGCATCGTTCCATATACTACAGGTTCACAGTAGTAGACAAGCAAAACCCCATCCTAAAGAATCATATTTATTTGTAGAGGAAGACAGACAATAAACTAAAAACAATTATGTGAAATTAGATAATGAGTGCCCTGAGATACACATACGGAAGCAGGATGAGAAAGGCGAAGGTTAACATTATGCATCAGCTTGGCTGGGCTGTGTTTACTGAGTTTTGGTCAAACACCAGTATAGACGTGGCTGTGATTGGTTTCTTTTAGATATGATGTGATTTAAATCAATAGATTTAGGTGTCACCCATAGCTCAGTGGGTAGGGAACCAGCCACAAACGCCAAGGCTGGCAGGTTCGAACCCAGCCCATGCCAGCTAAGACAACAATGACAACTACAACAACAAAAATAGCTGGGCATTGTGGCAGGCACCTATAGTCCCAGCTACTTGGGAGGCTGAGGCAAGAGAATCACTTGAGCCCAAGAGTTTGAGGTTGCTGTGAGCTGTGACACCACAGCACTCTAACCAGGGTGACAGCTTGAGACTCTGTCTCTAAAAGAAAAAAAAAAAAGATTTAGAATACAGCAGATTATCTGGCATAATGTGGGTGAGCCTTATCCACTCAGTTGAAAGCCTTAAGATTAAAAAAATCTGAGGTCCCTAGAGGGAGAAAGTATTTTGCCTCCAAATTGCCTATAGACTCAATGATAGGAACGACTCCGCGAGACAGACTGGGTCTCTAACCTGCCAACCTGTCTCGTTGATGTCAGGCTTCTATCCCAACAATCACATGAGCCAATTCCTTAATATCTCTCCCTCTCAAGATCAGAGAGAGAGAAATTGATTCTATTTGTTCTGTTTCTCTGGAGACCCCGAACTATAATATAGAAGGATGGGAAAGGTAATGGTGAGAAAGAGATTGCTATTTTAAATAAAGTAAAAAAGACCAATGAATGGGGCAGCACCTGTGGCTCAAAGGAGTAGGGCGCCGGCCCCATATACTGGAGGTGGTGGGTTCAAACCCGGCCTTGGCCAAAAACTGTGGGAAAAAAAAAAAACAAAAAACAAAGGCTGATGAGTGGTATTTGAGTAAAGACCTATAGGGAGAGACCTGTGTCCAAAAATGAGAACGTCGTCACAGGGAAAACCTCGAACTAATGGCCTTGTGTTAATGTTACTTTAAAGTGGTTTCAGTTTGTTATACATTTGGATTTTAATCCCTTATCAAATGTAGGACCTGCAAATAACAGTTTCCTCTTTTTCTATAGGTTGTCTTTTCACTCAGTTGACTGGTTCTTTTCATGTGGAGAGCTTTTTCCCATCTATTTTTGGTTTTGTAATTGTATAAAAAACAATCATGCCTAGACCAAGGTCATGGAACTTTTCTCCTCTATTTTTAGAGTTTCGCATCTCAAACGTAAGCCTTTCATACGTTTTTGAATTGTTTTTGGTCTATGTAGTAAGATAAGGATCTACTTTCATTCTTGTGCATATGGATATCCAGTTTCCAACACCATTTATTAAAAACACTGTTCTTTCCCCAGTGTTTTTAGCATTATTTTAATAAAAACCAAATGACCATAAATGCATGAATTTATTTCTGGAACCTTTATTCTATTCCACTGGACTACTTGTTTTTCTGACAGTACACTGTTTTGATTATAAGAGCATGGTAGTATATTTTAAAATCAGGCAGCATGATGCCTCCAGACTTATTTCTTTTTATGAATATTGCTTTGGCTACTTGAAGTCTTTTGTGGTTTCATGTGAATTTTAGAAAAACGACATTGGAAACCTTGATAGTTATTATACTGAATCTGTAGATTCCTATGTGTACTACGGACATTTTAATGATAGTAATGCTTCCAAACAATAAATTTCCATTTATTTGTCTTTTTCAATTTCCTTTATCAATGTTTTATAGCTTTCAATGTACAGGTATTTCACCTCCTTGGTTAAATTTATTCATAAGGGTTTTTTTATATCTATCATAAATGGATTTATCTTGATTTCTTTTTTTTAGCCCCTCTGCTGTTAGTATGTAGAAACATTGCTAATATGTGCATGTTGATTTTGCACCCTGCAAAATTTACTGAATTCTTCATTAGTTTTACCAGTTTCCTAGGTGAGTCATTAGGGTTTTCGATGTGTATGATTATATCATCTGCAACACAGATAATTTTATTTCTTCCTTTCTAATTGGGATGCCCTTCATTTCTTTCTCTTGCCTATTGCTCTGGCTAGAATTTTCAGCATTATGTTGAATAGAAGTGGCAAGAATGAACATCCTTGTCTTGCCCTTGATCTTAGGGGAATAGCTTCCCAATTTTCATCCTTGAGTAAAATGTTAGCTGTGGGTTTGTTATAAACCGCCCTTCATGTGTTGATGTATATTACTTCATAACTAATTTGTTGAGGGTTTTTAATCATGAAATGCTGCTCAATTTTGTTAAATGCTTTTTCGGCATTAACATGATCAAATGGCTTTTGCCTTTCACACTGTTGATGTGGTTAACATGTTTACTGATTTTGTATGTTGGACTGTCCTTTCCTCCCGGAAACACAACCCTCTGGACCATGGTGACTGATCCTTTCAGTGCTCTTCTGAACTAAGATTGCTGGTGTTCAGTGAGGATCTTCGCATCTTTGTTCATTAGGTGTGTTGACCTATAATTTTCTTTTCTTTAGTGTTTTTGTCTGACTTTGGTATCACAGTAATGCTGGCTTTGCAAAATGAGTATTGAAGTATTCTTTCCTTTTTAATTTTTGGAAGAGTTTGAGGAGGACTAGAATTAGTTTTTCTTTAAATGTCTGGCAGAATTCAGTAATGAAGCCATCAGGTCTGGGGCTTTGGGCTTAATTCATTCTTTCCCTAATTCCTTCAACTTTTGTTTGTCTCAGAAAGTCTTTATCTCTCCTGCATTTCTGAAGCACAAAGATTCTGGTTGAAAGTTTTCTTTTTTTCCTATAGCACTTTATATACATCATCCACTTTCTTCAGTCCTGTAATGTTTCTGCCAAGAAATTTACTGACACTGTATGATATGTTAACTATTCACATTATATGTCAGTACCATGATCCAGGCCCATGAGTTGTGAAAAAAAAATATGGTTATATATATATATATATATATATATATATATATTACCCAGCCCGTGATATCTTGTTATAGCTGCACAAACTCACTAAGACATGCAGGGAGCCCTTGGCTCCAGTGCCCAGAATGTGAGCTAAATAGATTATTTAATTCTATTTTCATTTTCTTAGATGTTTAACAAGTTTGCAAGTAAATATTTTGAGATCAAGTTTTACTTCTAAGTATTAAGTTATGTATATCTCACAATTTTTTATTACTTAGATCAAATTATTCCTAATTTCCTCTATAATTTTCCCCTTAATCTATTCGTTACTTGTAAATGAAGTTTTTTTGGTTGTTGTTTTGTTTTGATTCCATTAAATGGCTTTCTTTGACTACCTTTTTAGGTTGGTTTATTACATAATTCCAACTTGCTCTAATGATACATTCTTTATGAAATGGATTATTTGAAACTTTTAAGAATTCCCTAGTTAACATTATTATACAAGTTCAGATTAATTAATTATGAATAAATATCCCTGTTTTATTTCAAATTTGCCAGAAAGGAGGAAGCCTCTGAGAGGTCAATGGATAGTTTTCCTTTGGTAAAAGACATTTTATTTGGAAAAAATATAGTGACATAATGAAGTTTAGGTTGGATTGTAAAAGAAATAGAGTGTCTGCATAAGGATTATAATACTTATAGCTGGACTAGATAAAATGATTTCCCTTCAGATTGACAGTTATCTGGGTGAGATTCCCATAAGGGGCTCTTAAACTCACTAAATTTCTCGAGTGTATCAGAAATGCTCATTTATACTCACAAGAAGCTATGTCTCAGTTATGGTTTGATACAATATTATCTTTCTTAATATCTGCACAGTAAATATTATTGAAATTGTGTTTTTTCACTTAATATATGATTAATTTGACCTATTCCTGTTCTCCTTCAACTTCCACTTCCCACCAATACTGGCTAATTGGAAATAAGAATGGGAAAAGAAAAATAACTAATCCAGCTGCTGTTTGTTTTGGTCAAAAAATGAGAATAGTCTCTTCAGGCAGTGTTCAGTCTCTATAAGATAAAAATTCACTTTCTTTTTGTTTTTTGTCAGATAACTTCCTCACTCTTCCTTCTTTTCACATTAATCTGATGTGGTGATGTATCACATAATACATGTGATGTTTCCACAAATTTCACAATATCATTCCCATCATTAAGGTGGTGTCTATGTCCTCATCACTTGAACATGGCTCAACCATTGTGCTTAGACAAACAGACAAGTACAGTTCAGGTGGAAGCAATGCTGCCTGACTTCAGAGGCTAGTTTAGAAAGGGCCAGGAAATTTGTCTGTTAATCTCCGGACACTTGTTTTCAGATGCCATGTAACAAGTCCATTACCCCAAGGCCATAATGAAGAATGACTACCTATAAATGAAGAAGCCTTCAAGAGGATTCCAGCCATCTCTGATTATACCCATATGAGAGACTCCAAGTGAGAAGTACCTGAGTCCAGATTTTTGAGCAAAATAAATAAGTGCTATGGTTTTATTGATGCGGCTTAATTTACAGCAGCAGATAACCAGAACAGATAGCACCAGATTAAAAGAAGAGAGACAAGTTGTTGCTTAAGTGTCCTGCAACTATTAGGGAGAAAAGATGTCACCGCCCCCTTGGTGAGTCCTCCCTGGTACTGGCCCGTTCCCTTCTCACCTAACATAATACACATCTTCCCCCATCTGCTTTTATGTACTAAAACTTAGAGATGGAATATCGAGATATGGAGGAATCAAATAATATGGAATATCATTTCCCAACATAATAAGGTGGACTTCAAGGCTATTTTTTACTATATAAAAACATTCTGAGAGAGTGCCAAGATGGAAGACTAGAAGCAGCCGGCACAAGGCTGCTCTAGTGGACAGAATCAAAAGTGGCAATTAGATGGAGTGACTATCTGAACAAGAGCACTAGATAAATATGCCTTCCGAACACAGAAGTACATATTCTCAACAGAATACTAGCAAACCTAACTCAGCAACACATCAAAAAAAAAAAAAAATCCATCTTGTTCAAGTGTGATTCATTGCAAGGCAGCAACAAAGATATAGATAAGTCAATAAATGTGACTCACCACATACAACACATCATCATATAACACATCAAAAAAATCACACAATAAAATCCAGCATCCTTTAAAAAAAAAAGTCAACAATCTAGGCATGGAAGGAATGTACCTCAAATAATGAAAGCCATATATGAGAAATCCACGAGCAACATCATACTGAATGAGGAAAAGTTGAAAGCGTAAACCAGAATAAGACAGGGATGCCCATCGTCACCACTTCTTTTCACATAATACTGAAAGTCCTAGCAGAGCGATCAGGCAAGAGAACGAAATCAAGGACATCACATTTGGGAAAGAGAAGGTCATCCCTGTTTAGCAATGATATGATCTTATACCAAAACAACCCTAAAAACTTCACCAGAAGACTCCCTGAACTGAGAAACAAATTCAGTGATATTTCAAGTTACAAAATTAATGTACACAAGTCAATAGCATTTCTGTATACTAATCACAGTCTAGAGATAAACACCAATGGAACAGAACAGAACCCAGACATAAAGCCATCACATACAGCACTGATCTTTGACAAAGCAGACAACAAAATACACTGGGGAGAAGAATCCATAGTTAATAAACAGGGTGGGAGAATTGGATAGCCACATGCATAAGAATGAAACAGGAACTACATTTCCCTCCACTCAAAAAAATCAATTCAAGATGGATAAGAGACTTAAATGTAAATGTAGGTCATGAAATCATAGAATGTGTAAGAAAATGTAGCAAAGCTTTTTAATATGCTGGCCTAGGCAAAGAATTCATGGAAAATGACCCCTATGGCAATCATAGCAACAAGAAAAATTGTTCAAAAATGGGACTTGATTCAATTATAAAGCTTCTGTACAGGAAAGGCAATAGAAAAACAGAAAACAGACAATCTACAGAATGGGAGAAAATACCTTTAAGAAAAGACTACTGATCAGAATCTACAATGAACTCAAGCAAATCAGCAATAAAAAATCAACCCCATCAACAAGTGTACAAAAGACATGAACAGAAGTTTTCCTTTTTGTTTTATGTTTAGGATTAATGTAAGAGTACACAGGATTAGGTTACATTACTCACGTTTGTTAGGAAAAGTCTGAGCTGCATTTGAGTCCTTTACCCAGGAGCTGTGCCATAATTCCCTACCTTGTACCCATTAGGTGGGAGCTTATTGAGCCGCTTCTCTCCCTTCCCCCTCCCCCTACTTGAATTTAATTGTGGTTTTTCTCACATGTGGGCTTGTCATTGTTCATCTGCTTGTTTCAAATTAGTATTCAGTACGTGGGATGCTTTATTTTCCACTCTGGAGAAATCTTACTTTACTAAGGAGAATGTTCTTCAACTCTATCCAGGTAAATAGAAAAGATGTAAAGTCTCCATCTTTTTTATAGCACAGTAGTATGTCACGGAATCCACACACCACAGGTTATTAATCCATTCATGGGGTGATGGGCACTTGGGTTGTTTCCACATTTTTGCGATTGTCAACTGAGCTGCTATAAACATGCAAGGGTAAAATGGGTTTTTTCCCTTCTGGGTCGATGCCTAGTATTGGGACCACAATATGAAATAGGAAGTCTAATTTGAGTTCTTTGAAGATTCTCCATACTTATCTCCAAAAAGGCTATATTAGTTTGCAATTCCACGAATAGCATATAAGGGTTCTCTTTTCTCCACACCACACAGTATCTTCAGCTTTGGGACTATGTGATTTGGACTATTCTCATCAGGGTTAAGTGATACCTCAAAGACACAATTCCATTCACAGTAGCTTTGAAAAAAATTAAATACTTTGGAATATACCTAAAAAAGGATGGGAAGGATCCCTACAGAGAGAACTATGAAACCCTGAGAAAAGAAATAGCAGAAGACATTAGTAAGTGGAAGAACATACCATGCCCTTTGCTGGATATATACCACCCAAAGCAATCTACAAATTTAATGCAATCCCCATTAAAAACACCAATGCCATACACTGAAGAACTCAAAAAATTAGTTTTTCACTTCATTTGATCCTGTAGTCCCATTACTAGGAAGAAAAAAAACCAAATAGCCAATGCAATATTAAGAAACAAACAACAACAAAAAAATTGGCATGGATCATGTTAGCAGACTTCACGTTTAACAACAAGTCCATAGAGACCAAAACAGCATGGTACTAGCATAAAAATAGAGATGCAGGTTTACAGAGCAGAACAGAAAACTTAGAGATGAAAACAACCTCATATTGCCATTTGATCTTTGATAAACCAAACAAAAGCCTCCCTTTTCAATAAAGGTGCTGGAAGAACTGGTTAGCCACATATAAAAGACTGAAAGTATAATAGAAGATTTTCAAAAGAAGACAAATGATTAATGAAGTTAAAAAAATGCTCAACATCACTAATAATCAGGGAAATTCAAATAAAAATCACAATGAAATATTAGCTTACTTCAGCAAAAATGGCTTTTATTAAAAGTCCAAAAACAATAGATGCCGGCATGGATGCAGGGGGAAAGAAAATACACTTTTGGGGGGGACTGCAAGTTAGTACAACCTCTATGAAAAACAGTATGGAGAGTCCTCAAAGAACTAACTCGGCCTACCATTTGCTCTAGCATCCCCAGTACTATGGTTTTTCTTCTTTTATTGCTAAGTTTTTAGTTTTATTCATCTTTGGATTAGCAGACTATATTTGGACATGGTTTTATTTTTATAGATAATCATAGAAGGGTAGAATTCTGACAGCAATGCTCATATATAATCAGCATGAAGCTTTTTATGTATGTTGATGATTCTATCTCTGATATCTTTTTGATATCCTTTTTCCTTCACTTCTGGGCAGTTACCCATGGGAAAAGAAACCATTATATATAGATATATAAAAAGCACCCACCCCTGAGTGTTTATTACAGCACAAACTCACAATTGCAAAGATGTGGAATCAGCCCAGTGCCTGTCAATTCATGAGTGGATTAACAAAATGTGATATATGTATACTATGGAATCCTACCCAGCCGTAAACAAGGATGATTTAACGGCTTTTGGATCTGTTCAGATGGATTGGAGACCACTATCCTAGTGAAGTATCTTCTGAATGGAAAAACAAACACCGCATGTACTCACTATTAAATTGTAATTAACCAAGTAGCACACATGTACATAGAGGGAAGTAAAACTTGATGGAAATTGGGCTAGGCGGAAAGGGGAAGAAGGTTTGAGCGAAAACCTACCTAATGGGTACAATGAACACTTTCTGGGTGACATACATGTTTATATTTGCAACTGAAGCATTATAAAAGCAACCCATGTAATAAAACATATTTCTACCCCCATAATAATTAGAAAAATAATTCAACTTGAGTCTGGAGGAAACAAATATTCAAATCGTAACAAGTTGAATTGTTATTGCCATGATTACTGTTATAACTCTGCTGCTATTTGGTAGTACAATGTAAATACTTAACATTAAAATGGCTGGTGGTAATAAGGTCCCATAACTGACTTCAAGCTTGGTTGGTAGCAATAATTTTATATAAGATCATAAATTGGGTCTCTTGGCTGCCTCTAAATGAGAATATTAACAGATTATTCCTACATAAAAGTCTTTTAGGATTTATTCAAGGAAAAAAATAGTTGAAGAATAAGAATCTAGACTGCTACTTGAGAGGCTGAGGTAAGAGAATCACTTAAGTCCAAGAGTATGAGGTTGCTGTGAGCTGTGATGTTACAGCACTCTACTGGGAGCGACATAGTGAGACTGTCTCAAAAAAAAAAAAAAGAGAATCCAGATTGATATAAGCATCAGAACACGATTAAGACTAAAAGATAAAGAAAAGTTCTTTAAGCCTTTACAAAAGCCTTTCAGAAACACATCTATTCTGGTAAGGTTAATGATTTCATTTTCAATATGTTTCTATGGCCACTAAATTTCTTAAAAATGGATTTTTGAAAATATTTTTGACAGAAGTAGTTTGAGATACTTGGAGAAAATTATTTTTTCTTTACTCAGCATTTTAGTTCTGCAGTTCAATCAAAGAATGAAATACTATATAAACATTCACACTTTATATTTAAAAGATTACAGCTATAGCTAAAAGTACTGTGTGTAAACCAAGCTAATTAACAAGATGTGATTTATTCTACAGTTAAAAGTCCTGTGTGTTTACTTTGTGTAAACTGAGCTAATTAGCAGTAAGCAATTTGCAACTTTTTTTCTATAAGTTGCTAATGAATGTTAAGGAAAACCATTTAACTTAATCTTCATATAATCACTTACAAATTTTAAGATTATCTTATTACCTCTCTTTTTATTAATTGGTCGCAAACTAAAAATAGCCAACTTATAAAATCAAAAAAACTAACAAATTATGACATTTCTTAATTTATTTGTGTTAATGAGCCATCTGAATCATAAGCTAATTTTGTCAAAGCATAGACAAGATTGCTATGATTGGGCAATCTGTATTCTAAGAACCTGGAAAAAGAAAAATTAAGAGTGTCATGTGGGAAATAATTATGAATCTGCCCCTAATGGAGTAAAGCAGAGATATGTAAAGTCACTGAGTGTTACATACTGGGTCCCGGGCCAAAAGAAGCCTAAAGAAAAATGCCACTTGGAAGAATGGTGAAAAAGAGGCACGAAACGCTGAAAAAGAGGTGAGGGGGACCGACCACACTGGACGTGGAGCCTCTCACATCCGCACGTCCAGGACCAGTGCATCTGGCATCTCGGTCCTTCGGGAACAAGTGTTCCTGTTTTCAGGGTTATTATATATTCTATCATTGAGTTTGAGATTCCTTTTCTACTCTCCTTTTCTCTAATTTCCTGTTCACCAAGCCACTATTTTAATTACAATCTAGTATTCTAGGCATGAAGGAAAAAGTGGAAATGATGGGAACAATTGAAAAGTGGTAATTTTCAATTCTAGCAATAATTATAAATAGTTGTTCTGCCATAAACATTATAGCTTGTGAGTCTGAGTAACACAGTCTTTCCCCTGAAAGGTGTCTGAGTCTTCAGAGCTGAGATCACATTCCTCGTCCTGCAGAGCTGGGATCTAGTCTCCAACATGGCAGATTCGCCATGACCAATGTCACTTTGTAACGTCTCTGCAGCCACCCATCGGTTTCCCAAAGTAACGCTCACCTCTCTGATGTCTTGAACAGTATTTTGGCAGTCTCCATCAAAGAAATTAATTAAACAAGATGGCATGTTTTTATTGCTCTGAATTCATGATTATCAGTTGCAATTTGGCCCTAAAGATAGCCAGATACTCTTTCATGCTTCTCTAATCAGATCATTCTCACTCTCTCTACAGAAAATATTAATATTTTTCATTGTCTTCACTCCCCAGAATCATCATGCCCAATCCCCATCAATCACTTTTAGTGAAAAATCTTCCTTGACATCCCCCAGTAAAAACAGAAAACATAAGTTACGTACTCAGTCCTCTTTCCGCCACTCAATCTATAAATGTATCTGCACTTTCTGATAACCTATTTCAATCTCAAAGGTGCAAGTCCTATCAAGGATCAAATCTATTATATGTTGTTAGATTCAACCCCAATTTATATTCTCAGAGAAAGTATCCTATCTCTCTTGTGTCAGTCTCTGATGATTCTACTGACTTTTCATTTTAATATTCAAAAATACTCTCTCAATTTAAAAATAATACAAATGAATAGTGCAAACTTATCTGTGAACCCCACATTCCCTATCAAGCCACACTGCTATCCACATTTTTCTTCTTACCTTCAGAGACAATCTACTCTCTGCTTCCTCATCCTCCACTTATGCCTCAACGTCTTCCATTGCAACATCTCCATTAAAAGCTCATCTTCTTCTTCTTTTTTTTTTTTTTTTTTTTGAGACAGAGCCTCAAGCTGTCATCCTGGATAGAGTGCTGTGGTGCCCGCCACAACGCCTGACCATTTTTTGGTTGCACCCGTCATTGTTGTTTGGCAGCCTGGGCTGGATTCGAACCCGCCAGCTCAGGTGTATGTGGCTGGCGCCTTAGCCCGTTGAGCCACAGGCGCCCAGCCAAAAGCTCATCCTCTAAAGTCATCGCTGAATTCAATATTGTTGTTCTACTTAATGGAAATGATTTTTATTTTTTACTTTGTTTTTGGAGACAAAACTGTAATCTATAGGCTGAGCACGAGGGCAGAGGTACAGTCTTAGATAACTGCAACCTCAAATTCCCAGGCTCATACAATCCTCCTACCTCACTCAGCCTCCTAAACAGCTGGGACTATAGGAGCCCACCCCCAAGCCCAGACAATTTTTCTAGCTTTTGTAGAAACAGGGTCTCACCATGTTGCTCAGGCTAGTCTTAAACTTCTGACTCAAGCAATCCTCCTGCCTCAGGCTCCCCCTTGCCAAGCCCTTTCTATTTTTTTATTTTATTTATTATTTTTATTAAATCATAGCTGTGTACATTAGTATCTCAAGAATGGAAGAAAAAGTATCCAATGTACTCACCCCTACTATGAAGCTAATTTATAGCTTTCACATGAAGGCTATAACCTTTCTATTTTTTTATTGTAAGGAATGTTTCACCCTTTAAACAGCTAATGAATCTCTTATTATTTTTCTTTCCATTGGTGCCAACACACCTCAATGACCTTCTTAAAACATTCTTTTCTTTTCTCCTGTTACTCTCCATTCTCTTACCTTTCTGACTCATTTTCATTCTTTGGAGTTTTTTCTTCTTCCACTAATATTCAGAAACAAGCCAAGGGAGATGGGGCTTAAAGTCCGAGTTAACTGAGATAAATTCCTATCACTGGCAACTGAATGGAAGTGAGAGCCAGTCTCAGGAATGGAAGAGCTCTTTTCAATGAATTTTGAACATGCTCACTCTGGCCAGCATGTGAACACGCAGCACAGGGAGAGGACAGTGGGCACACGGGGAAAGGGCCTGGAGTTCCCAAAGCAGAATGCAGATGGGCAAGTTTAAGAGTATTCTTCTTGCAGAAAGGGTCAAAAGCCTGAAATTAATAATGTCACCTAGGAAAGTAGTGAATTGTGAAGAGGTGCATAGAACATGCACAGTGGTACATAGTGAGATGTTGGGGACCAGATCCCAAGGAATTCCAAAATACAAGATGTTAGACATGGTATGTAGAGCCTGGAAATGGGTAAGATCGCCCAAGGAAAATGTAGATATTCCAAAGATAAGGAAGGCCAGGAGCAACTCCTGGGCCTGATAAACTTTAAAGGATGAACAGAAAAGGAGCCTCTGGCAAGGAGACTGAGAGAGAGTGAGATATAAAAACATTTAGGAGATGGTAGCGTCAAAGCCAAGAAAACAAAGTGTTTGTTTTATTTTGTTTTGTTTTTTGAAGGAAGGAAAGGAAAAAGAAAGGAAGGAAACAGAGAAAAATAAGAAATAAAAGAGAGAATGAAGAGGGACTATGTTGTGGTTTTCTTTGTTCCCCCTACAATCTGTTGAAACTGAGACCCTAGTACAGTGTGTCCTAGTCCCATTATGTCCTTATAAAAAACGTTTCTGTAAGAAAAAATTTTCGATGTCTACACACCGAAGACAGTCATGTAAAAAAGGAGGCAGAAATCAGAGTGATGGAGGGACAAGCCAAGGGCCTCCAAGGATGGCCGGAGACCTGGGAGAGGAAAGGTTGGATTCTTCTCTGAGCCTCAAGAGGGATCGTGGCCCTGCCAACACCCTGAAGCAATCGTCTAGCTTCCCAGAAACGTGAGAGAATAAATTCCTGTGATTATCACAAGTTTGTGGTGATTTGTATGTCAGCATTAGGACTAATGTAGAGATGGAGAAATCCTGATGTATAATTAAAAGTTATCAAGTTGGAACTCACTATGGATTCACATTAATATAAAAAAATTCTCTTTGCAGAGAGAAATATGAGATTTATACTCAATTTCTTATATATAATCAGATATCCTACATATTCTAGTCATTGATTTTCTTCCAAAGACTTTGGAATCTTATATTTTATGTGAATTTAAAGTAAAAATTCCCACCTTATATCCTTGAAACAAGACTCATCTTTCATCTGTTACTCATCTGTAACAGAGGGGAAGATGAGCATGAACTCTGTGTATTCTCTAGGTACCAAACCCATTTTATTTTTCATTTGCACATCATTCTTGCAAAGTTTCACAGATTTTATAAAGACCTCTGCTTTTTGAAAGTGCCCAAGAAGCATTAAAGTATGAAATGATTTTATAGAAAATAACAATAATTGTGGCTTTCTTTGATATTGCCTTACAGTTTCCATGTTCAAGAGGAAGCAAATTATGTATAGTCACAGAAATGACTGCTCCTGAATATGAATACTAGCAAAAAATATGATTTACTTTAAAAAGTTTACATCAAGAACAATAGTCATTTTAAAAAAGTACTACGTGTTTTTCTGATTATAAATTAAATGCATGCTCATTAGATGCAATTTGCAGATCTAGGTAAGAAAGAAAAGAAAATGATGATTTTTCAAATTCCTACTGCTCAAAATAAACTCCTATTAACACTAGGATGTGTTTCTAGTCTTAACTATGCTTGTAAATTTTAACATGGTTTGGGCCACATTCTACATTCAACTTGTAGAACTGCTTTTCACCTACTGCATCCCAAGACTTTTTCCATGTCATAATAATATTCTATCATGGATGGCTCTCATTATTTAACTACTCTATTGCAACACTTAATAGGGATTTTCTTTGTTTTGTTTTATATTCTTAAAAATACTATGATGGGGGCGGCACCTGTGGCTCAAAGGAATAGGGCATCGGCCCCATATGCGGGAGGTGGTGGATTCAAACCCTGTCTCAGCCAAAAACTGCAAAAAAAAAAAAAAAAAAAGATAGAAAAAAGAAAAATACTATGATGAGCATACACAGGTATTTTGGTGCCCAGATGTTTGATTCTTTCTTTAGATGTTCAATTACTGCATCAACAATAATAATAATGTTGATGGCTTGAAAGCCAAGTATTTTAGCATTAAAAATAAAAAACAAAGATATAAATGAATAAGTAGCATTTTGAGAAACAACACAAATGCACGTGTTCTAAAGAATTGATATCGACCATTACCTTTGATTAAGGAATTTCTGCACAGTTAGCTAAGACCTTGCACACCTGCCCAAAATGGCAAGACAGAAAACCCTGGAACCCACGAATTTCAGTAACTGATGAGATACTGTAAACTTATATTAATTTAGTAAATGTTGTTACAAATGGAATTTCTCAGGAACCAACCACTGAAATTAAAATTGAAACTTTAAACTTTTCTCGCTTCCAGAATAAGCCACTCTGATGAAATAACTAACTTATGTGTGCAAAAGAAGCTGACAGATATGTGTACATAATTACACAGTGAATTTTCATTTCCACTGAGGTATGTTTTTAATTATACACTGAGTGGATTGTTTTTCAAATGATGTCAGTTGTTTTATTTGAACATCAATGAATGACCTTGGGCAATCACTTCACAGTTTAGTTTCCAATGTCTGAAATAATGATTTTGGGGAGAAGGAACAAATAGAAAAGAATGGGAAAGTATAGACTTATTCTTAAAGTTATCATTATTGCTATCATAAACACATAACTGATTATAATAATTCATATATTTTGGACTGCCAGTTCTTGAAAATTTTTACATAAATGTGGAGAAACTGCCAATAATATTTCAGTTTAAATTGAAGTTCATTAAATCTTTATGTGGAAAAAAAATCACTAAAGCAGTACTATGGGGATATTACATTCTGGGTTGGTATTAATAAACAACTTGTGTAAAATATTGGAATATTTGACAAATAAGGCATATTAAATCTATAATCATTGCTGAAAGGTTTATCAAGAGTGTTTTTCCCCAAAAATCTAGTAAAGTTGAAAATAAAAGACCAAATTCATAAAATACCACAGAACTGACTTTCTATTCACTGGTAAAAATATTCTGTATATAATTTTAATACTTTGCTTCCAATCTGAATTATAAAATATTTATCTGCTCTTTGAAAATTTTATTTAAGATAAGATTTAACACAAATAAGAATCCATAAGTTATGAAATGTCTTTTGCAAAAAAATTTGATAAATGAAACTTGATTGACATAAAAAGAATCTATACACTGACAAACAGGTTTAATGTAATGTCTTTTTTTCCAAAACAAATTAATTGAATAAGAAATACTTTTTAATGTTTTTTTTTAAACTATTACTACTACTTCTACTTTTAAATTGCCATTCTCCTTAGTTGTTGCATTGTTTTAGAATGGTCTTTTGAAACAAATTTAATAAACAGTAAAACCAACTATTCTGATTTAAAGTATTCTGACTTATATTATGACCATTTTTAAAGTTCTTTTCTAGAACCTTTGACTTTTTTTCCTTTTAAAAAAATAATATTGGAGTCCTTGTCACCTCTCCTGTGCACTCATTCTCTTCTTTTTCTGATATCTCTAATCTGGATGCTTATTTTTGACAGTTGATCTTTTAAACTGAAGTTTTTAAACTGAATCTTTTAAATGTTAGTTTGTAATTTTCTGTCATATGCTTTGCTTTGATGACAACTGTACATGGCCCACATTAATTCTACCCTTATAGATTTGACCTGTTCTTACCTCAGCTGTCACACGATAAGGTTGGTTTCTAACTTTCCATAACTGGGGGAAAAAAAAAAATCTGCTCAGTTCCTCTTCTCAAACTTCCCACCCATTATTGCTCCTGCCTTCGAGCAAGCAAATCAGGAACAACCTTTGATCATTTTTCTTTCATCTTACTTGGCTAAATTTACTTTTGGCTCCAGGAAACTTCTGAAATTTATCCCTTTCTCCATGAAGCTATTACTGGGAAAACTTCACACTTATTTTAATGTTGCCATTTTGGTTCTTGCAAATTTCTCCTTCATGGTATATATTCTATCAAACTTTAGTGTGAACAAAATACCTGTAAAAATATTTTTTCTCATTGAAAATCATTTAATTCATTCCTTCAGTCTTTCAGTTTGAGTAACTACTGCCTTTTTTTCTCTTAAGTTCTTTTTAATTGTACAACCACCATCCATTCTTTCCTAATCAATTTTGTCGTTGCTTTTGTTTTTTCACTCACTATGTATCCATTTTACTCTCTTCAAGCCTACTTACTTATTCCTATTGAGGCACATTCGAAATTAAAGATGGATAAATTTTCCTCACCAAGTCTTCTTGCCAAATAACCGAAAGTTCACTTAAAATGACAAATAATGGAGAATTTTTATGTCTAAGTATTCTTTAGTCACCTTTAAGCAAACTGCAATAGTTTTTCAACTTAATATTTTTTAAACTCCTAACATCACACTTTAGTCTATATTCTCTCTTGCGTCGCACCCTACAAGGAAGAAGGCTCTTTAAACTTCACGATATTTAAAATTTCTTTCAGTTTGTTTGTTGGGTATCACAAGAATGTACATAGACATGATTATTAGAAAAAATGCTTCGATTCCCTAAGGTGAATCCAAAAAAATCCTTCCTGCATACATAACATAGTTTAGCAATGGTACTAATGTTATTACTGTACCTAATTTTATGAAATTATTTCTCAGAAAAAGTACATTCATTTAGTTTCAATATGCATACAGGAAACCTTGCCATATTCCTGGTAGTAAGATTGCTCCCCACCCAAACTGGCTGGGTGACCCCGAACAAGTTACTTCACCTCTCTACCCTCAGTGTCTTCATTTTCAAAATGAAGACTAAAAATAGCACCTATTTAATAGAATTATAATAAAAATTAAATTAGGGAATCCATGTAAAGAGTTAATCATTGATGGAAGAAATTTTCTAGAAGCATCTCAGTAAGTACTTCATTATTATTATTATTGTTACTGTTTTCTTTTTTGAAACAGTTTCTTGCTCTGTCATCCAGACTAGAGTGCAGTGGCATCATCACAGCTCGCTCATTATGTTTAAGTGGAAAGAAGTTGATGTCTCCTTCACTGGCCTTGAACAAAAAACTACGTAGCCCTTGTTTCTACAAACAACTTCTAACACGGACTGGCTGAGGCAGACACTGGGGAAAGGTGAATAAAGAGATGGGATATAGCAGAGAGAGGGAAGGAGTGAGGGGCTGGGGTCTTGGTGTTGTGCCACACCTTTTGGGGGCAAAACATGATTGTAAGAGGGACTTTACCTAACAAATGCAATCAGTGTAACCTCGTTTCTTGTACCCTCAATGAATCCCCAACAATTAAAAAAAAAAAAAAAAAGACAGATGGGAAGAACCTGGTTCCTTGGAGACACCGTTCAGCTGCAGAGTCAAACCTGAGATCCACTCTCGTTGTGGACATCCTGCTATGTAAATTTATATACTGGTTCCATTATGAGTTGAGGTTTCTGTTGATTTAAAATGAATATCAATCGAGAATTTGGTGTTAGAGAACTTCTGAGGAGAAGAAGTGCATTAGTCTATAGATGGGGTGATAAGACTAAGTCAAATATGAGCCCCACTCATACCTGTTCTACTATCCAGTCGGGGACCCCTGGCGGCCAGTGCAACCAGCCTCACCTTCTGGATCTGGCCCTCTGAGTCTGAGGAAGCAGAATTGGAATGCTTAGAAAAAAGCAAAATCAGGAGTGTGGTAATATAAGAATATTTTATTTTACCAGAAGTAGTCCATGCCTAATACGTTACATGTTTCTGAGAGATGTTGATACAACTGAGGAATAGGAGCCTGGATACTGGTTTCTCCTTATTCTTATAAATGAGAAAACTTTATTGCTGGTGTTATGAATAGACACAAAAATAAACAGAGGATTTTGGGTACGTATGGCGAGAGAGAATTATTGCTATAATTCTACTGGATAAACTTCTTCCTTTAGCTTTTATCAATTATACACACAGAAATGGAGATCACACTTAAAGAATAAGAATTCCTTAATTTAAAAATAATTGGGTATTGCTCTTTTTACCAGGGCATAGAAGGGTAATTCTTAAATTGTTTTTGTAATATCTTTATTACAAAATGATTTTTTTTCCAAATGTGCAGTGCTTAAAATCTGCAGACCTTGACAAATTTATTAACTATCTATTAAGTAACATAGGTTTCTGGGCATATAGACAGGGAAGAAGCATAATATTGGCAGTGCCTATTGGCTTAATGGTTTCCTTTGGAGTTTGGAAGCTTTTCACAATCTTTTCACCTCAAAGCATGCAGTTTAAATATAAAGAATATTGGAGGCATGAATAAATAAGATGGATTATCCTGAATAATGTCTAGAAAACTGGTAATGTTGTACCATTTAAAAATGGATTCTTTTTTTAAATTTTGTAACAGGAAATAAATGATCAGACAAATCTGTAAGACTATATCCTTTATTACTGACACCATGAACAAAACCAGTATTTACTCTCTTGAAATGCAGCTGTCAATGAAAATTATTTACCCAGGTGTTTCACCTGTAAGACAACAAAATCTCCTCACTTAAGGTCAAGTCAAGAAAAGAGTTGGATGATTATTTCTGACCTGCTGTATTTTTCATAGCTGTCCCCGTCTGCTGACTCTCTGCCCCAACTCCTTGTCGAGGCCCTGCCTTGGGACACTGAGGTCTGCGGCTCTGACCCTCACTTGGAATCTGAGGGCTTGTGTGCATTCTTGCCTTTCAGCATTTCCAGCTCTTGGTATAATCAACTAGGTCTTCCAGGCGGACGACACCTGTCTGGCCTTTCTGTTGGCCATAATATGCCAAAGCCAGGGAATCTATGCTTTTCCTTTATTCTTCAAGCATAATAGTTTCCAATATTTGGTTAAAAGTCTAAGTTCCTATAAATAACCCTAAATTCTTTTTGTCATTAATAAAAAATGCAGCAGTATTTTTATTGATGAACCTTATCTTAAGCAACAGACTGGTGGCATAAATAATAAGTGTTTATAATTACATGTATAAATAGATAAAAATTTGGTCATTATATTAATTACACATAGAAACTCCAAATAAATATGCTTCATGCTGCAGTCTGTCATTTTGCTAGTAGTTCAGAGACTACAAGTGAGAAATGCTGATTGCTTTTGAGAGACATTTATTTCCTCTTCCCCCCAAGGGTACCATTTTTATAAAGCAGTTAATTTCAGTGCATGAATATGGGGTATTAAAATATAAGTCACAATTATACATCAAACTGGTGCCATGAATAAAAGCAACAGGGACAACAATTTCATATCGTCTGCCTTGAACTTGACTGGGATTTTTCTTTAGATAAAACAAAGTCTAGAAGAGTTGGGATGTGAAGAGTTCAACTTCCTGAAAGTCTGAGCATGTCTTTTCTCTAATTTTTCTTTTACTAATGTCTAACATAGTGCCATATTTTCAGATTATAACTATTTGTTGAATCAGTGAATAAAGAGAATTATAAAGGGAGGATCAGAGCCAATAGACTTGTGAGGCAGCAGAACTTGAAAACAGGGATGGGGTGAGGGCTGGTCCAATTTAGTGTCACCTCCATTCACACATAATGAGTTGCTTACATCCAGGCATGTCTTTGGTAAAAAGATCATAAATGCATGCACTGAGATATTGAAAAATCAAATATAATATATTTATATTATGAGGAGACAGGAAACATGTGACAGCAGGAAAATCATTGACCTCATTCAAAACTGTAATTTTTTTTTTCCTTTCAAGTTTCCCTTGAAACTTTTCATGCTTTGCTCAAAAGTAGTCAGACTCCCTATAAAGTGTGCACCATTTTTGGTACCTATGTTCAGGGCCTTTGCTGGAGCTTGGCACTGAGCAAAGGTGACTCTCTTTTCTCTTTCCTGGAGCTGAGGCAGCAATAATAATATATTCTATTTTGAAAAAGTAAATTCAAAAAAATTTGGATGGGGTCATTCAAATCATTTATTATTGAAAATTCAGGAACATTGAATTATCTCAGCAATTTTTTTATTTCTGCTAGAAAATGCATTCTGAGATGAATACTTTCTGAATTACTTTTCCCTTGTATCTGTGGCTTCCTTTTCTACACATAATGGATAAATTCTGTGTGAGCCTTTTCACATTTACCGTAAAAAGGCAGCCAAATAGCCGAACAGAATTGATTCAAACAGAACTGTACTCTTTTGTTCATATTCCAATTTTGAAGAGGGAATGCTGTGTGAACAAAGTACATTTCCTATTAATTCCTCTTTTGATAAGCCAGTATGAGCACGTGCTGGGAATGGAAACTCATATAATACCAAAAAAGCAACCCATCTCCAGGATTACTGACTTTATTAAAATGTGTGAACTGCCTATAACTTGAGTTTGTGCTCTATGAATGTGAAAACCAAAAGTATAGACGTATTAGCAAAGTTCTGATACTGAGAGGCTTGAGTTCTAAGGAACAAGTAAATTTCTAAGCCTGTGATATTAATTACATAAGAAAATATTTTCATTGTTTTCTACTTGATTCTGGAGGCAGTAAATAACAATTTACTATATTACAGTATTTCTTTTTATTTCCATGTACATAGGTATTTTTATTATTTCATTTTTTAATCTTTAGAAAATCTTTAGGCCTCTAAGGTCTGTTGCCAGAGGAAAGACTGCCTCGGCTCAACTCATTCACCGATGCTAATCAGTGGCTCCTTTCCTTCAATCCATCATTAAAGAGAACTCTGGAGATGGCGGTTCTCAAAAGTTCATCACATAGGAACCACATGAGGGCTCCGCTCATTGTAGCTTTCCAGGCACAGCTTCCTAGATTTTTGCTTAGCTACAAGCAGGCCCTGGGATATGCAGCTTGATAAGCTTGTTAGGTATTCCTTATTCAGGGGATCTCTAACAGTATAGAGCGCAACTGTCATCCCCGTTTTATAGAAGAGGCAATATGGAAACCAGGATAGGTTAAATCACAGGATTGAAGGTGGCACAGTTAATTGTCTGAAAGCTAAAAGAGTCATGCTGAATACAGTTAACTTTCTTTGCAAAATTAGAAATTTCCTTATAAATTCAAGGTTATGGACAGGTGTAGTTAATATGTGTCCAGTTTTAACCTTAAATAGGACACTATTTTTATTCTTCGCTTTGTTCTTCAGTCCATTCTGAATGTTGTTTTGTATATATTAATTTCACTTAGCAAACTACCTACCATGTGCAAGGTATCACACTAAAATAAACATTCATTTTTATTTCCTCTCTTCATATTTAATGAGGACATTTTTATTTTGTATTAAATTATAGGTTAAAACAAGAAAATTATAGTTTATGAAATTTGATATAAGATATACATGACTACTTAATCATATTTAAAAATGACTATATTTTAGATAGATTCAGCAAATTAATTAGATACTTAGGTGACAACAAACCTTAACTTGTTGAGGTATACATTTTTAATATAGCCATTTTTCTGTTCATAGTTACAATATGCTTCTGGCAATAACTACTGTATACTACAGAACATTTGTATCTAATTTTGCCTTCTGTTGTTCTGTTCTAAATTTAAAACTTGTATCTCAAATACAAATTTCTAAATTCAGTTTTGGCCTGAAACAAAACTCACTATTAAATGTATTTCTCAGAAAAGATGTCTTAAACATAGGCATGACGCTGCCCACTTTTTCCTCTAACACAAATTCACCCACCCTGCCACCTACTCAAACACTGTCAATGGCTCAACTAAATAGGCATCACAGTCCTTCCATATGAAATCTTCAGTATAGAAGGAAATTAATAAGTGGATTTTTTAATAATTATTAACATAAGGAATCTTTTCCATGTACTATACTCTTTGCTATGAACTTTAAAGAAATTATTCTCATTTAATTTTTACGACAGCCCTAATTATAATCTTCATTTTATACACATGAAAACTAAAATTTGGAGAGGTTAAGTAACTTTTCCAAGCTGACACAGTCCTTAACCGGCAAAGCTAGCATCTGAGTTAAAGAAATCTAATGCTAGGATTTACAGTTTTAATCGCAATGCTGAAGTATAAGGCTGTAGGACCTTGTAACTATTAAATAACTCATTTAGAGGTAGTTAATTGGATAGAAGATATGTGTGCCTCCAGTTTGAAGCAGGAATGAATTTCAAGAAGGGGTTTCTATATTTCCCTTACTATTCCCACAAAGCATTTCTGTCTTATCATTCATGTTCTAAAGACATGTGGAGAAGTAATATAATCAAAAGAGAATAAACTAGTTCTAATATCACAGCTTTCTTCTAGCAGCTTCCTTAACGTCCACTTCTATTCAGTATTATTTTTCATAGAAATCCTGATTGATTCTCTTAACTTTATGTAAGGAAACATTACATTTTGCTTCATCAAAATATTTCACATGGAAATTAGATGTCTTAAAAGAAAGAATACTTACACGGAGCAACACATTCAAATATTAATATTTGCACAGATTGGATTTGAAAATTAGTTTCCAGAATTATCTTACTCCTTCTTAATTCTAAGACACACGCATAAACATTTCAACTGCTATTTTCCTGTTTTTTATTCCTTTCATTTACAGAGATGCTTAAGAAAAGCCGTATAAGAGGGAAGACAGCCAGGGCTGGCACAGGATGACATTCAAAACTGGAAAACATCACTCACTATGGACATGAGAGGCTCCTTTCAGTATTGCATGAAGACACAGCAACCCAATGAAGTGTTAGGAAAGGAACAATAAATAAGTGAAGTTTTTGCTATTCCAAATACATTTTCACATGATTGCTGCATCTGGTCCATTAATATACCCCATCAAACCGAGAAACAAACCAAAGGAAAGAATCTGTTTGAAGATGGATTAAAAAGCAAGAGCAAGAAAAGGATGAAGACAAAAAGCTTCTGATGTAAGGCAAACACTCACCTCCAACTGGGATTTTGAAATTTGTTTATCTGGAGGTGTCATTAGAGAGCATAAAAAGCAGTCCTGAATAGAGTAACACTTCTAAAAGAAAATCAAATCGTGAAATCATTGAGGACAAAGAGCTTTAGTTATCTGAAGATACAGTATCAGGCAGTCAGTTTTAACTCTTAAAATGAAGTATGATTCATGAACAAAAGCTATTGATTTTCAGCCTAAGGAGAATAATTTTGTAGAACAGGTAAGAATTAGAATAAATAAGAATGCTCTAATTTCTAATGAGCATATAAGCGCCTAAAGATTCTTTCACAGTAAATAATTGGATATAACTTTTGCAGCAGGGAGTGGAGCACTAGCTGAGAAAATGAAACTGTCGGGGCCATCCGCCTATCCACACAGCTCAGCTCGTTCTCATAACACACGTGGAGACGTGAATTGAAGAGACAACAACGTAACATTAGATGCCCTTTGACCCTTATCCTGCACATAAGCTCCCAGCAGGTCTGGCCTCTGAGGCTGGGCACCTCCTCCCCAAACACTGTTCATCCTCTCTTGGCCTAACTTTGTCTTGTCAGAATTCATCTTCACATTACCTCTCCCAAAAAGCCACTCCTGACTTCCTCCCTCCAACCCAGTCTGCTGCTTCCCATAGTACCTGTGGTGGCCTCACTGAAACAAGCTTCACTGTGAATCCTGTGACCTCCTTTCTTCCCCAAGGGATGCTGAGTTCCTTAGTTGCCATTCTGATAGATAGTTCAGTGTTTTGAATGGCATCTCCCAGGTGTGTCCAATCAACATTCCATTATGGGCCAATAAGAAAAGAATACAGCGTTTTCCAGGTCCCCAGGGCCCTATGGCACAACATTTTCAGGTCGTATTTATAAGAACAACTAAGCTTGATTTTTGCAATTGATAAGCCAAAACACTTAAAGACTAGTAACAAACTGAAATGTACTTCAATTCCACACACAACCAGCATTATACACTTATTGATTTTTTTTCTTAATATGGCCCTGTCTGTCATTTTTTAAAATAGGGAGCATGGAAAGACAACTTCAGAAATTTGAAGCAACTTGAAAATTAGTATTATGGTCTTGGACACAATTAGAATTTTAAGGCAGAAAGGAATTTCTAAGCCTACCTTGTCCAAATCCTTTATTTTACAGAGAGGTAAAGTGATTTTCTCAAGGTTACAGTGCAACAAATGCCAGAATACAGATTAAATCCCAGGTGCTCTGACTATAAATCCAATACCTTTTCCAGGGTATATAGTCCCTTCAACAGTGCAAGTAGAGTCAGCCTGTATTCTGGCTCAGAGTTAGCAGCAAGAGCAATATATTTATTGCTTTTCAGGGGCATTGAACCTTTTTTCCCCCCTCTTCCAATGTGCTATTGTAATAATAAGAATTGTCATGGGCCACCTATTAAACACACAAACACTAACGAAAGCTGATTAGCAAAAGGAAGGACCAGGCATACTTTTTGTGATATCTGACACCACAGATAAGCAAAAAAAGTCCTCACAAAATCAGCACGTGGCCTGCAGGCTCAGGTTGGACCCTCCTGCTTTATACAGTGTAAATGCAGAAGAAAATGTCTGTTGCCATTTATGATGCAAATTCCATCCACTGTAATAAGGAAATACCTACTTGAATTAAATGAATAACTCTTTGCATAAGATCATCTGGAAGAAAGCATATAAATGAATGCTGGATGACCAGTAGAATATACAAGGATATGGTTTTAGGGTATAACTAATCTCCAGAGTTTGCAATGAGTTTCACTTAACCCTGAAGGTGGATTTTCAGAATTAGGTGTTCTAAACCAGATCAACCTCTCTAATCTCAGTGTGTATGGGTTATGTATGTATGGGGCAGGTCGGCTGGCAGGGGAATGATGTACAACAGTGGTTCCCAATCTTCCTGATGCCGCAGCCCTTTAATACAGTTCCTGTGGGTCACCACAGTTGAGAACTGCTAATGTAGAAGATTGGGAAAGGGGCAGATGCAATTTTGTTTGTAGGAAATAAACATGAGGCCAGAAAGTTAGTACTCGGAGCAAAAGGGTATCAGAAATGGGGTAGAGCCTTGACTTTCCTACTTAAAATGCCTGGGTAACTTTGGGAATACTAACTTCTGTACATTGCTAAAGAAGAGAAGATAAAATAAGAATACTTACTTCATAGAGTTGCTGTGAGGTTTATACCATATGAGGTTTATATAGTCCTTAACAAAGAGGCATCAGTAAAGGTTAAATAATGTTACTTGTCACTGTCTTCACAAATCAAGTTCACAGCTTAAACAGTGCCTAAGGTTGAGGTTTGCATATACATACCTAACAAACAGAAGATGAAGCAGAAAAACAATCAATAAAACTGTTTTCAACATATCCCAACCATGTGTGTTCTTTCCCTTCTCTCCTGCTGTATAGTATACAAACAGAAAAGTAACACTGCTGCTTATTCAGACTTCTCTCTAAAATAGCTCTTTAAAATTTATATTTTGAGAACATAATGAAATCAGAAGGTTATTTTGGATGCTTGCACTAGTTTTTCTATCTATCTTGCAGCTTTCTACAATACATTTTATTTGGAAAAGACTGTGCTCAAAGGCAGTGGTTTTCTGTGTGATTTTTTTGGTTGCAATGTATGGGAAAAGGGTTGGGAAAGGTTTACTGTAAAAGTTCTGTGCAGTGGTAAATCCAAATTTACTCATGAACTCTTGTTACTGAGAATAAAAGAACTGAGAATTTTGTTATGAAAAATAGTTGTCCCTGTTTACTTGCTGACGTGCAGAGAAAACAGCAATATATACTATGGTAATATACTTGCTATTTTATATATATATACACACTACAGTAATGTACTTACTATTATATATATATATACACACTATGGTAACATATTTACTATTTTATATATATATACACTATGGTAATATACTATTATATATATATATATATACACTACATTAACATACTTACTATTTTATATATATATACTACAGTAACATACTATTATATATATATACACTATGATAATATACTATTATATATACACACTACAGTAATATACTTACTATTATATATCTATTACAGTAATATACTTACTATCATATATATATATACTATGGTAATATACTTACCATTATATATATATACTACAGCAATATACTTACTATTATATATAATATATTACAGTAACATACTTACTATTATATATATACACTACGGTAATATACTATTATATATACACTACAGTAATATACTTATTATTATATATATTATGGTAATATACTTACTATTATATATATATTACAGTAATATATACTTACTATTATATATATATACTACAGTAATATACTTACTATTATATTTGGAGTCGCTAAAATAAATCAGTACACAAGGAAGTAGGAACTCAAACAATAGCAACAGCTAACATTAATTTAGCACTTCATGCCTGAAGTGCTATGTACAAATCATATCCCTTAGCATAACTGTTATCATCGCCATCTTATAGAATGGGAAATTGAAATTATAAAAGTCAAGCAATTTATGCTGGGTCACCTGCTAGTAAGAGGTAAAACTACTAGGAGCCTAATCCAGGCCATTTTATTTCAGAGATCATGTTCATAATTACTATACTATAAACCTCCTATCAAAGTTAACAAAAAAAAAAACAGACAAATTCTTCTCAATCAAAGATAAAACAGATACATTGCAAGATAAAAAAAATATAATGAGAAACAGGCTTTTCTCTATCCTTCAGTATTTACAATACCAATCTTTCTATTTTAGACAGTTTATGTGTACTACTGAGCCATAGGCTACAGTGTGTACAAGTCAGAGCCATACTGTTCCAAAAATAGATTTGCTACTATGCTTTTTTCCTCCCTTGAAAATTACTGCTGAGGGCCTTTTCCCCAAAAATAACATTAATAGTCCTTTAACATTATATTTTACCTTGAATGTTTTATAAAGATTCCCCTTACATAGCATTAAATGGAATGAAACAATTGTCACTTTAAAAATTTCCTTATCACTAGATCAATTTTGTTTGCATTTTCCTTAATATTGATCTTACCAGCATTGAGGTTTGAATATTTCTTGGTATCTCTGCCTAATTCCTACATTTCTTTCATTTGAATGAAATGCTTTAAAAGTACATCTTCTTCAGAGCACCTCTTTGCCTCACCTTTCTTTGTTATCTGCCCTTTTAGAAAGTCACAATAGATTCTACAGGAGCTGAGCAAGCTCTTTCATCCCCAGGAAGGGTTTCCTATCTCTGTCTCTAAAGCTCCTCTCCATGTTGTTAACATGCCTCAGTGATTTCTGGCATTGACCCAAGCTGCTTTTTTTACTTGACATTTTAATAGAAAACCTATCTTCTTTCCTAATAGACCTAAAACGTGTTTCATGGTGTTAGTATATTAATGGCTTAGTCTAATTTGTTTTGTATGCCTTTTCATCAATTCCATTGGTAAAACTGTGAAACTTTTCATATAAAAGCATCACAAAATTCAAAATTCACTAATGCGCTGTTATGGGAATACAAAAAAATCCTAAATATTGATCTTAAAAGTATACAAATTAGAAAGAAATATTCATCTGACAGAGAATACTTCATACACAAATACTTCATACTTGTCATTATGTTTCTTCTAAAAGCCTAGCATTCTCCTTACATTAAAGATATAAATTTCAAATAAAATGCTTTTTATTTGAAAATTCTTCACAAATGTAAGTAGATAAAGTAATATATTTTAATTGGGAAATAATTCTTGTGACAGTGTGCAATTTTAGGTATATTTAAAAGAGAGAATTTATGGTTCTAAACTCTTCAGCTATATTCTCAATCTTTCTACTTTTCTACAATTATAAACTTTAAGCTTCAAAGTACTTTACAAACACATTTCTTGATTTTTTTTCACACATTTACTGTAGTTTAATAGTCTTAAACACTTGTAAACTTTTATGGATTTTGCTCTTTTTAAGCAAAGATGCCAACCATATTGACAAAGTTTGGAGAACAGTTTTGAGATGGCATCTGAGGTATGTTAAAACTATATAAATGGTATTATGAACGACCAATTTTGTGTTAACAGCAATTGAATTGTTGAAGGTAATGATATGTAGGATTCTGTGGCATGATGTCAATTCTAACAACTATGGCCCATGATTTGTTGAAGATTACGTTAGACTGCGGCAGCAACCTGCAGAAAACGCGGCCAATGGAACAGTTAGTGGTGGCCAACAGGACCATGAAGCAAAAGCCGGTGTGAGCGTCATCAGGAGGAAGACTGACCAAGAGACTTAGGAGCAGTTAATCACGTACGTCAGAGAGTTTCAGAGCTAGCTGCCTCAGACGTCAAGGAGAACGCAAAAGCGTTAGGGGGAAGAACACTTCTAATACGGAGCTGTTAAAACTGGGACCACACCTACCATGCATCTTAGAAGGGTACAGGTGAATCTTACTAAATGCAGAATATAAATATCTGAACACAATAACTAAGAAAATGCCATGAAGGCTATGTTAACCAGTTCGATGAAAATGTTTCAAATTGTATATAAAACCAGGGCACTGTGTCCCATGATTGCGTTAATGTACACAGCTATGATCTAATAAAAAATAAATAAATAAATAAAAACTGGAATTAAAAGGCATCAGATAGGCCGGGTGTAGTGGCTCACGCCTGCAATCCTAGCGCTTGTGAGGCCAAGGTGCATGGATTGCCTAAGCTCATGGATTTAAGACCAGCCTGAGCCAGAGCGAGAGCTCATCTCTTAAAAATAGCCCGGTGTTGTGGTAGTTGCCTGTAATCCCAGCTACTCAGGAGGCTGAGGCAAGAGGATCGCTTGAGCCGGAAAGTCTGAGGTTGTTGTGAGCTAAAATGTCACTGCACTCTACCAGGAGTGACAGAGTGAGACTCTGTCTAAAAAAAAAAAAACAAAAAAGGCATCAGATAAGAGAGACTGAGGTGGCCTCCTGGATATGCTGGAGTAAAGGAGCTAGGTTTGTGTACTCTGGAGTAAGATGGAATGGGGTGGAAGTCCTAACTCCACTATTTACATGCTGAATGTCCTATCAATCTGAGTCAGTTTCCTCATTGTAAAATAAGGATTTTAAAAACAATATTCGCACTGTAAGAATTTTGTGGAGATTAATTACATCAGGTATTCCAAAATTACCTGGCAGAGAGAGTATATTCAATATTTGGTAATTATTGTTATCATGCTTGATGGCAAAATTTGGTGCACTTACAATGCTAAAATATTATTGAGAAGAGGGGCTTTCGTACTTATATTTAGTACTTAACATAATAAATATTTCTTGAACTGCTCAGTTGAATACAGTTAATAATCTTTCTGTGTAAGAGGTGTTGGCATAGAAATCTTTCTGTGTAAGGGGTGTTGGCATAGAAATTATCTTGAACTCTCTGGGGTTCAAGATAATGCAATCTTGGTTTACCTGAAATTTAGCTCTGCTGGATGAATGATATGTGATACGAAAAGAAAATTGCAATACACTTAAAATCACTAACCTTGATGGGCAGAAGGCTACAGCAAAGATGTTTAAAATTTTAAAGAAATTTACAGTAGCAACTGAATGCAAATGGATGTCTTATTAATAACATGTATTTAGTAAATACATGTTACTAACTGAACCAGACCTCTAGACATGCTTAATATTTTATTCTTTAAATTTATGTTGAGACTATGCTATTGTTGTACCCAATAGCAACCAAGCACTGAGTGTCATACTGGAGACTACATAGAATCTGCCTTCAAGCCTCGTGGAATCCATATGCTATTTCAATATATGAAAACATTTTAGAATGACATAAAGTTAAAAAAAAAAAAAACAACTATGATTAAGAATGCAGACTAAAATGCAACGTGAAAGGTAGAAAGGTGAGAATAGCTTCATGATAACCAAAATTCCATAGAAGAAATAAAAATTTAATTTCACACTTGGAGAAAAAACGTTTTACAATTCACCTTTTGTTAGTTCTCCAAGTGCCCCCTCCCATCCTGTTTCCGCGGGGGAATCAAGGCACATGACTCGGGGATTTGCTTCCCTCCTCCAAAAGGCCTCCGTCTTACCTGCAGGCGGCCGACAGTAGGGGGCGCCCTCCTAAGGAAAGACCCGGACTTTGACGTCTGGCGCGGGTCCCGGTCCTCGCTGACTGGGCACCTTCCAATGCCGAGGCCGCTTCCAGGGCCGACTCTGGAGCCGCTTCTCCGGGCAGGAGCGACCCGGCCGAGGGTGAGCAGGCCGCAGGGCCTCCTGGGGCTTGTGGTCTCCGGGCCTCTCGGTCCTCAGTCCCCCAGCGGTGGCCGGCGGGCGCTGCCTGGAGTCTCCCGGCTCTTGCTCTGGCTCTCTGCGCCCCGCACTCAGTGTCCCGGCCCTCGGCGCCCGCCTGAGGGCGCTCCTGGAAGGCGGGGTCCGGGTCCGCACGGCCTTCCCGAGCGCGCCCCCTCGCGGCGGGCGGGCTTCCTGCACCTGGAGCCGCGCGCACCGTCCACGTGCCCAGAGCTCGCGATACCTGCGGGGCTGGGTGTGGCTCCACGCGCTGGCGCTGGCCGGCGTTTGGATTGACCTCATTAATTCAATCGCTTGTGCCGAGGAAGCCCCGAGGGAAGCATCGGCCGCGTGTGTGCGGATTTCTCTGGTATGTTCCGCGCTGCGAGCCAGTTTAAACGTGGCGTGACCAGCAGCCGGGCCCCTGAGGCTTCTTGGAGGAGGGGAGGCCGCGGCGAGGCCCTGCTGGGGCCGGCCGAGCCGTTTTCGGAGGTCGTTTGGGGAGCTCCGCGCTGTTGGAGGACCTGGGTGAAGCGCAGTTGGTGTCGGAGGTGGGACACGCTCGGCGTCCCCTCAGGGACTCGCAGGCTCGTGTTAGATGCCAGACAACGAGGAGGCATCACGGGGGAAGGACAGTTGTCTCAAGGATCGGATGAAGTGGTGTGGGACGTGCGGGTCCGCCAGGCGGGCTCGGCGAAGCAGGTGGCTGCTGAGGAGGCGGCAGGGAACAGCTGCTGCAGAGCCCGGGCCGCAGTGGGGACTGCTAACCGGGCGTGCACGGAGAGAACAATGTTGTAATGTGTCCGGATGGTCCAGAGGGGCAGAAAATCAGTCTGGACTAGGGTAGTGACCTGAAAGTCATTTGAATAGCTTCATCCTCTGAAATGGCAGAGATGTAGTTTACTTCCTGAGTTCCGTGAGGAACCACCGATAACAGAGCAATGTGCAATTGTTTAATATTCATAAAATGCACGTAATATAAAAAAACACATGGACTCGTCCTGAACAGAATATATTGTTCAATAGCAAATTTGTGTCCAATTTATAACGCCCACATTGGTCACTTTCGGGGGCTTGTTTGTATTGCTTTATTTTCTCTTTAAAATGGGGGAAATTACAGTGTATTATGTGACTGGATGAGACTTTGTCTCGACAGATTGTGAGGTTCTATCTATTATTCTACTTAGTTTTATTTGAGAAGACTTAATACTTCAGAAGAGTTTTAGATCAGGTGGAACAAAAAGCGTGTAAAATCTGGATGACATTTGAGGCAGGGCAAAGGACCACAAATGACATAATTCACATGTAAAAATTAGGAAATGAAGATCAGAAGCACAGACTGAATCTAAGTGTATTTTTATTCTTTCTCTCATGAATGACAATCTTAACAGCAGTATGGATTTAGAATACACTTTCTGTTGTCCTACTTTGTAGGACATGTTAGAAAATATTATACCATGTATTGTGGTGAAAACGGGAGAGAATGTTTAAACTCTTTAATAGGGCATGTGTACACTAAACTCTGCTGTACCAAGATGTTTGAAACTGAAGATCAGAGTCATAATTTAGCAGAGCCAGTTCTGGGCTGGGTTACTTGGGAGCATTATTGAGGTAAACATACATATGCCTGGTGGAGAGTGGATCACGAGGGAGTTGAGAGATCAGTTAGAAGGCCGCTGTAGTCAAAAAGACAAGATATATTGATGGTTTGAGGAGAAAATAGACATATGTTTCGATATATTATAGGGGGATAATCAAGGGAACAGTGCTACGAAAGTTAGAGAGCAAAGGTGGAGGAGTGGCGGTCAGTATCAGAAGCTGCACAGAAGTAGAATCTCGGAGGGTTTTGTAAGCAGCCTTGATGTTTAGTGATTATGATGTAATTTGTGACCTTGGTAAGAACAGGTCAGGTGGGGGTATTGGAGAGGATTTTGTTTTGTTTTGTTTTTCAAACTGGGACCACCTGAGCATGATTCAGTAGTGAAAGACACAAGTCACTACAGGCAAAGATATTGAAAGGCAGGAAAGAGGTCATTGGTGGAAAAGGTACAAGGGTTTGGTATGTAATTAGTGCATATACTTAGACTATTGCTTTTAGGGTATAAGAACAGAAGATGTGGGCCATTATATTTGGGGAACATTGTCATCAAATAACCAGAGATTTCCTATGTGCCAGCAGAGTGCCTCAGATCCAGCTTGCTTATTCTTCCATTCAGCTGTCACGTTATTTCTCAGAGCTCATTGCATGTTAGCCTGTGAAATTTCTGGTCAAAGCAGCCAAACAGGGGGCTCTGTGAAGCCCCCCCCCCACCTACCTCTGAGGGTCATAGACATCAGATGCCTGTTTAAATAAAGAATTTAATTGTGCTAACTGATAGGAAAGGAGGATAAAGAGGAGTATGAAATATCAAGTGCACCGGTTATTGCAAGGAACTGACATGACCTGAGGCTACCGAGGGAGGCATTTTTAAGAAGAGAAGGTTTAAACTGATACCTAAAAGAGATCTCTCTGGTTACCAAGTCCCCCAACCCTCCCTCATGCTGCCTCCTGCTGCCCTGTTAACCATCTCAATCCTGGTTCTCTATTCACTGTTGGCCTTTATATTTTGAGCACCTGAAATGTATTTTTCTAGCAGGTTGGTGGGGTGGGAGAACTTTCAGGAACTAAGGCTTTGGTCAAGCCAAATATTGCTGCATTATGGTGACTAAATGTCAACCAAGTGGCCATTTAATTTCAATCATGCTACATTGATTCCCTTTAGGAAAAGAAAGGGGTTTTGGGAAGGGCAAATCGATGGTCAGCCACAGCCACCATTGACTAAGCCTCTTAACATCGTTTGGAGGAACCACAGGGAGCACAGGGCCTGTCACTTCTTATTAGGAATTCTTGGTAACAGCCAATGAAAGCTGGTATTTTTTTTCCCTTTCATTTTAAATTTTAATGCTGTCTAGGTCAAGTGATTGGGGAGTGAGCATCCAGGAGCTGCTGTGATTTTGCATTTATGTAACACTTGAGCCTTAGCTAAGTGCTTTATAATCAATTGTATTGTTGTCTTTAAAAGATAGCCTAAAATCAACCCTGCCAAAATTTGTTTGGTCTGATTAAGAGAAAAAGATATTTTCTTAAAAGTGAGCCCTTTATGCTGTGGAAGAACTCAAATCAATCAGAAGATTAGATGTAACCTAAAGCAATGTGAAGACCATCTGAAGAAAGTAAGTTGTTAGTAAATTGTCTCCACGGAACACTTTTTGTTACCTGCTTTTACAATAAAAGGAAACAAACAATAAAACAAAACTTTCAAAACAAAAATACATCCCTGTAGGAAGCCAGCCCCCCCATTACATGGTTTGTATCTAGAGAACTCGGGAATGTTTTATGACAGTATGTGTCTTTTAACATCCTTAAAATACTAGGTTTTATTGTGAACAAGGTTGGCGAACTTTTTCTGTTCAGTGCCAGAAAAAATAAAATTTATTTAATGCAGTAAATATTTCAGGCTTTGCAGGCCATGCTGTTCTTGTCAGAACTGTTCAACTCTGACGTTGTGGTGCAAAAGCGATGACAGTTAAACAGGTGGGCATGGCTGTCTCAGTGAGACATGGCTTATAAGAACAGGCCACCCAGAGGTAGCTTGTGGTCCGTAGTCTTCCAACCTCTAATTTATAGCACCTCTAAGATTCCTTACTGAATGGGAATATTCTAGATTGGAATGATTGACAGGTGGCTGAAAGATCCGTGAAGGCGGAGATGGACTTAGTGTGTCCCCATGTCTAGCACAGTGCCTAACAGGTAGGAGCTAGTCAGACATGTCTGTTCAACAAAAGAGTAGGTAGCAAGGATAGCTGGTGGAAAATTACCTAAGTTGGGCTAGATGGTTCTGTATTGAGATTTTTCAGTTCTATGATGTGGACGGTATTATCCACTCTGGGTAAAGTCAGTACATTTGGCTCTCCTTATCTGCCAGTTCTGCATCCAGAGATTCAAACAAATTAAAAAATATAGCATAATTATATAGTGCCTACATTGTATTAGGTATTATAGGTATAAGTAATCTAGAGATGATTTAAAGTATATAGGAATAAGTGTGTAGGGTATATGCAAATACCGCAGCTTCTACATAAGGACCTTGGGGATCTGCAGCTTTTGGTGTCTGTTGGGTAGGGAGGGAGAGAGCCCTGGAACCAGTTCCTGTGGCTAAGATTACTAAGCTTGTCACTGAAGAGTGTCTGTACAGCAGCTGAGTCCTGAGTTCAGAGCACAAATCCAGGGAAGAGGCCTGAATAATGAAGAAGAGCCAGGGAAACAGAAAGATGGTCAGGCAGTAGGTCCTGTGAATGGGGCTGAGAGCAAACATCTGTCAGCCCCTCACGGAGTCTGGGCTTTCATCGTGTGTCCTCGGCTTCCTGCGGCTTTACTAGCATCCGCCCTACCTGGCTTCCTCTTGTCCCTCAGGATCAGTCGTCTCCCAAGGCCTGTCCATCCTACACATCCCCCAAGGGCACAAGTCACAGCTCCTGCTGGGGGTTCTCTCCTCCCGTGCTTTCTTTCAGTTTTGGTAACTGTCCCTTGCCTGTCATACCTTTAGGGAGTGAGGATGGCGCCCTGCTCTACTGCTGTTATTACCAGCCTCTGGGTCACCATGTTACCGCTGTAGGTTGCCCACACTTTTGTAATAGCTTTCTCTCTGGATGCTGATGGTCGTAGTGGTCTTACCATTTCTCAAGACACTGTTGCATGTCTCTAAATGACTTTTAATTTCGCCGATGTGACTGTTGTCTATTTCTACTAATCGCAGGATCTCAGGGTAAAAGTGGTCCTGGGAGGTGATTCAGAGTTTGAGTACATCCTACCACCTCCTTTCCCACTCTGCGGTACCCGAGCACCTTCCATGACAGGGAACTCACTGCTCCCAAAGCCCCCTCACGTGTTTTCAGAATCATGTGACGACTGGCATCTACTCTCCTTGGGCTGTTCATTGGCACTTTATAGAATGAGTGTAATTTATATTTTATTCCCCTGTTCTTCAGACAGCCAGTTGAGTGACTGGAACAGAGTCTCTTTTTCCGTGTTTTGTCTAATGGCGCTGAGTCCAGCCCTGGGAGGACAGCCTCCCTTGCAGGGCTCCTGCCTCCCCTTCCCCTGCGTGCGACTCTCACCCCTCACGTGTGGTCTCTGCCTCGGCGTTAAGTGTCATGTGTCATGTGAACTGTTGTCTTTGAGGAGGGCTTTTTTCCTTCTGTTATTGTACTCACCTGCGTTTAAAGTCTTCCTGTCTGAAAGGCAGAGTAGTTTATGATTTGTAGGTCTTTGGAGGGTTGTGTCTGTTATTCTCATGTCTCCTGTTTTTCCTCAAAATATCAAATAATTATCTTTCTCCTACTTTAGGCGGCACTATTTAAAGTATTTTACATAACTTTTCATTTAGGTTTCAGTTTTGAACACTGATACCCATAGACTCAAAGACTTTTGATACCTTGTTCTGGGATTTTTTTCTGGACATTTCACTCTGGTTATATCCATTGTTACATACACTGCATTTTTGAAATATGGCAAAAATATATTGAAATGCACTATTTTATGGGTGATAATCAAATTGACTTTAAGGACATGTTCAGAAATAGGTTCTTAAGTGTACAATTTATTGAAGTCAATTTTTATAATGAAAGTCCAATTTAGTTTTTAACAGGCCTCCAAAATATTAGTCAGCTTCTTTATTTCTTCTGATTTATTCAGTGAGTTCACCCTTCATTTCATTTTTGATTAGATTGCTTTCACCATGACAGAACTCTGAAAAATAAATCCTCTTGTACTTATGTGCGCTTTAGTTTAATCTGGATGAATAGAAGAATGCAAACAACACATTAGAAAGTAATTCTGATTGTTAATCTTCAATATAATGGTTAGAAAATATATTGTTAGAAAGGCTGCTTAGTGATTACTTCTTTCCCTATGATTTCCTTCTGTTTTCATGAAAATCTTGCAAGATTTAAAAGAACAAAGCAAAGTATACATGTGATTCTTTTAAGATTCTCAAAAATAGATTTTACAGCAGCTGATTATCTATGATCTGTTTCTTTTTATCTTTTAGAACAGTGGTACGGAAAACTGCTTTCTCTTTTGAACTGTCTGTGGACTTCATGTATCATTCATGCATTAGTTGGTATTTTATTTTTTTCTATTTGTTGGTCACTCTAGTGGATTAAAAGCTCCTGAGGGAGGGGACAGCCTTAGCTTCAGTGCCTGGCACAACCAATAAATGCCAATAAATGGGGCTGAACATTTGCTGACAGAATAGAAGCTTCTTGTGATAATTTGCCTTTTCATCATGGTGCACAAAACACTTACATAGTTCTTAAGAAGTTATTCCTTCCTAAAACATTTTTCTCTTACAGATTATGGCATTAAATGATCCATTCTAATAAAGATTGTTTGTCTTTTAATTTAAAAAATTTATTCACTATCCATTATCCATCATTTGATGATTATTAAGCACTTTTAATTAGGTAACAAATAGATTTTAAAAATTACAAATATTCCCAGTAAACCCTTTCATCGGAACTAGTTTCACAACCCCCAAATTGTCTTACTTTAATGGTGCATGAAGTCACATAATCTCAGACGGCCAGTGATGTGGACTGCTTGGCTCTCAGACTCTGGCAGTACATTTCATATTAGACTGCTTCCAGAAAGATCTTCAGTGGTAAATAATAGACAAATTCCCAGTTTCCTAGACTTCTAAAAAGATAGCTACTGCATGTGATCCCTGAAGAGGCACTGATTTACACCACATGGCCAGGGGCTGGAGTCTCCAGTTATTAAAATGCCTAAGCGCATTTTCATCACTCATTGATAAAAAAACTAAGTTTTAGTAAAGAAGGAAATAACTTCAGAGGGTAGTTGAAAGGGCCTGAGTAAACATTTTATCAGCCTTATTTTGTACACTCTGTCCTTCCAGTAATTTTGGCAGGGTTTCTACCTGGGTCCTTCACTTCTTCGATGGAGCACTGGAATCCTATCCAGTGTCCCGTCACCTGCCCTCTCTCTCTCCAGTCTGGAAGCAGCCCTGCCGTTTTATAGACACATTCTGGAGCTTCCTGTAGACTTTGTGCTTACTGTCACAAAGTGACACTCTGCCTCAGTTCTCCTCCTGGCCCTTCTGCACCACGGGTTGTCAGTAGTTCCCCAGCTCCTTCCTACACAGCTCGGCCCTCTTCTTGAAACGTCGCTTGGATTCTTAGTCCGTCATCCACAGTGAATGCTGCACCATCTTCCAGCCATTCATCATAGGAAGTTCACGCTCTTCTGACTGACTGTGAAGACCCCAGCTTCCCTATCCTGTTCCTTTAATTCCCTAAAGTCCATGTTTTTCAGTCAAGGAGAGTATCACTCTCTGTGAAGATGTGTTGCCCTCTGGCATCTGCAGACCTCTGCCCAGTGCCCTTTCGTCCCTCCTTAACCTCCCTATAGTTGAAAGACTCCTGAGTTCTACTCATGTTCAGACCTTTCAGGTTTATTCCAGACGTTCTTCCTCCTCCTGTTCACTCTGTCTCTCACTAGTCTGTTCCCTGCTCCCTTAGTGGATGTACAGTTTGGCCTGTGGGGAGGCAGGGGGACGAGATTGAATCATGGCCACAAAGTAGGTTCAAGGAGACCAAGCTTTTTTTTTTTTTTTAATTTAAGTCATTTGTACATAGATGATGTATACATTTACGCCATTGTGGGATTCAACGTGTTGATTATTTGTATAAGTTGGAGTGCTTACATCCTACTAATTAACACAGCCCTCACCTCATTTACCCAATTACAACGTAAGCATTTATGTTCTACACCTGATAGATCCAGCTTGTACTTGGAATATGTTCCCTAGGTGTGGTCCCCCTACTAACCCTCCCTCTACTAACCCATCTCCCCTCCCTTCCCCTCTCCCTCTTCTTCCCTCCTTCATCCTAGGCTATAGATGTGTTTCGTTTTTCATAGGCAAGTGTGAATAATTATAAGTTGGTTTCACAGTAGTACTGAGTACATTGGATATTTTTTTTCCATTCCTGAGATACTTTACTAAGAAGAATATTTTCCAGCTCCATCCATGTAAACATAAAAGAGGTAAAGTCTGCATTTTTTTAATGCTGCATAATATTCCATGGTATACATATACCACAATTTATTAATCCATTCATGGGTTGATGGGCACTTGGGCTTCTCCCATGACTTGGCAATTATGAATTGAGCTGCAGTGAACAATCTGGTGCAAATATCTTTATTGCCAAATGATTTTTGGTCCTTTGATACCACCTAGAAGAGGAATTGCAGGGTCAAACAGCAGGTCTGCAGTTAGATCCCTGAGTATTCTGCAAACTTCCTTCCAAAAGGAGCATATTAGTTTTCATTCCCACTAGCAGTGTAGAAGTGTCCCTTTTTCTCCACATCCATGCCAACATCTGTAGTTTTGGGATTTTGTGATGTAGGCTACTCTTACTGGAGTTGGATGGTATCTCAGAGTGGTTTTGGTTTGCATTTCTCTGATGATTAAAGATGATGAGCATTTTTTCATGTGTCTGTAGACCATGCTCCTGTCTTCCTCAGAGAAGATTCTGTTCATGTCTCTTGCCCATAATAAAATGGGATCACTTGTTTTTTTCTTAGTAATAAGTTTGAGTTTTCTCTGGATTTTGGTATTGAGGCCAAGCATTTGATGAGTGTTTACTGTGGGCTCAATAGAGTTCACAGGATCAACTAATTTTGTCTCCTCAGCAGCTTTCTAAACCAAGGACTATGTTGATTCACATTTTACAGAGGAGAAAACTGTGGCACAGAGAGGTTAAGTAATCTCTGCAAGGTCACACAGCCAGCAAAGGGCAGAGCTAGGAAGCTGGGTCCCCTGCTCTCCTCTCAGTGGTAGTTCTTAGCTGTTCAACACATATTTAAAATTATTTTTGATGGAGATTTTAGAGGTTGACTCATCGGCTAAGTTACTCTCTCCTATCTCACCATGGAGTGTTTAGAAAAAGAAACTCCCTTATGTAAAAGTGCTTTTGGGTTTAACATGCCTGTATGCCTATGTGTGTGTGAGTGAGTGTCTGGGTTGCTGTGGTGCTGGGCCAAGGTGGTCATCGAGGCAGGCACAAGACGACCACAGAACAGTTCAGAAAGGCCAAGTCGTGTCCAGGTTACACTTATTTCCTACTCCCAAGCCCAAGAACTGTGTAATGGAAAGAACATTTCAGAAAGGTGACTATTAAAACCACAGTTTTACCACTTGTTAACTGGGTACTCTGGAGAAAGCTACCCTTTCTGAACTCTAATTTCCTTAGCTCTAAACAGTGATGCTAAATTCTGCATCATATGGTTATTAAACGAGGTGATACAATGAAATAATTAAATGAGGAGATGAACGTAAAGTGAATGCATCACGTTCGGTGGGCAGAGGTGCCCGAGGGACGCTTGTTGCCTTTGCAGCTCACGGTGCTCCAGACTCCAGCCAGACTCACGGCTGTCCTCATCCCTGCTGATGCCTTTTCTGTTGCCCGGCTGACCTGGCCAGGCCCTCACTTCCATATTGTTAAATTTCCTAATTTCTCCTGTCCTCCCTTCCGTACTGTCTTCATGCAGCTTCTGTGATCCCTTACCTAGAATTATTCTTTCCTTTCTGTGAACTGTTTCACTTCTAATCCTTTATCATTTGTCATTCATGTATAATATGGTTTAATCTTTCCCACTGAGTGGAGTATTAGAAATAACACAAAGAAGACCCAGTGTCTGCCTCTGACAGTGAACTCACTGTGTGGCCTCAGATAGAAGCCCCCTAACGGCTGGTGATCCCATCTTGGGATAAGGAACACCCGAGCTTGCTGTGAAACGCGGAATAAGAAGCAGTTAACAGAGCTAGGGTGAGGAAAGAGGCGGGGTGAATCTAAAGGACTTGAGAAAGGAGCGGAACTGAGCCTTGAAGGGCGAAAATCTCCAGGCAAGGGAGTGGGGAAGGATGTGCTGTCAGAGAGTGATTCCGGGCTCAGACAGCCTGTGGTCGGTTAGGGAAGCAGCAAGAGTCCTCTGTGGCCAGACTGCTCACAGGCAGCAGAGAGCAGGGACACAGGAAGGTAGCAGTGTTTTCAGTCCTCAGCAGAATCTGTTGCATGATTCTGTTGCACTACAGATGTGGCTTAAATGCAAGTTTTTGGGAAAAGAAGAGCTTTTAGTTGTTTCTCCATTATGTCAGTCTGAACCATTAGGGAGCCCTGATTGTTCAGCAACCTAATATCATCTGGGGTAGAATTAAAAGAAAGATTGTAACTTGTTATGTTTTATTATGTTTGTCACTGAGTATAAGGCTTAATACAGGTGTCACTGGGGAGAGGTTTTTGACAAGGAGAATCATCAAAGGAGACTGCCAGAATGCAGTGAGGCCTCACTATCATGATGTGGGAGGTGGGAGTGGGTGAGGAGAGACGTGAATGGTTGCTTCAGATCCTTAAAGGGTGACTTGGGAAAGTGGGCTTTATTCTGTTTTGCTTTAAACAGAGGACCTGAGATAATAAGCAGAAGTTACAGAGTATCTGGAAGGAATTTCATACTTTTCATGAAGGGTGGATTGGTCTCCCGGTCTTGTCCTTGGGTGACAGAATATTGTCCATTCTGATGCCAAGTTCTTAAGAATTCATAACATCCAGAATATAAAACATAGTTTTTGTATTAAATAAATTCTGTTATACTTGAAATACATTGAGATAGATCACCTGTGCCAAAATGTCAGTTTAATGGATTCGCATGACAGGCGGTGCAGAGGGATGAGCCCCTGGACTCAGGGCCCATCTTCCTCCCACCGTGAGCTCCCTCTGGGTGCTGATAAAGCAGAGATGATTGTATGTAGGAGATGAGGAGGATCAGTTATGCTGATGGCTAGAGAGTCATAGGTACACTTTATGTCATAGAAACTCTGTGTTGGAAAGTCATCATTTCCTTTTCTGTGTCTGTCACACTGACTTTCCAAAGGCCATGAGAATCCCACTGTAGAAATAAAACCTAGTGATACGTCACGCGTTTGCTAAAGTGCGGCCTTGCTTTCATCATTCTGGTCCATTCCAAATATTTTCTGTGTGAATAATAAATGTCAGTTTATCCAGAATGACTAAAGAATGATGGTAAAAAATCTAAAGTTGTCAACTCACTGCACCATCTAGAAGCATCTCCAGTCTTCAACACGCAGACGCAACTCCCTGTGTTTATGGTTCTTTCATTTCTGTTAATACAGATACAAATAAATAAAATATTTGTCCCTGATAGGAAATAACTGGGATCATTTTAGTTGCTAAAAATTAAAAGTAACTGTTGGCTTTCTGTAAGGAGAAAGCGTGTGTGTGTGTTCATCCACATGGACACTTGAGTTTTTACATCTACACACATGAGACACACAGATTGTTAGTATCTCACATGCTGAAAGACACTTTTTAGCAGTTGTTTCAGCTAAGTAAATGTTGATTTTTCTTTTGCATGTTCTAAATTGGTGCCTAAGATGTTTAGAAGATGAACTTTTCCTCATTTTTTTAGGTGTTAAAGAGGTATGATATGGTTAAGAAAACTGTTTAAAGATTTATTGTTGTTGCTATTTTCATTGTGTTGTAATTAACTGTGCTGTAAGACGTCAGCTTTAGACATTGACCTCTTCTTGTTGCTGAGTAAAAGAGTAAAAACAGAGAGTAACAAATGTACACGTTTCTGAACATGCCCCTAAATACACGTATCTGTTGTAATAGCTACACTTTGCAAGTCCCCACTGCACCAGGCACTGTTAGGTCCTTTGTGTGGATTATCTCATTTAATACTCACAGCAACCCTTCTGTGATAAGCCTTACTTTTCACATAAGGAAACTGAGGCTTACAGAGGTAAAGAAAGATGGAACCTGAATTTTAACCAAGCCGTTTGACTTCACAGCTGAAAATTTTGAGACAGTGTCTCACTCTGTTGCCCAGGCTACAGTGCCATGGCCTCAGCCCAGCTCACAGTAACCTCAAAATCCTGGGCTCAACCTCCTGCCTCAGCCTCCTTAGTAGCTGGGACTATAAGCACCAGCCTTGATACCTTGCTAATTTTTCTATTTTTAGTAGAGATGGGGTCTCGCTCTTACTCAGGCCTGTCTTGAACTTGTGAACTCAACTGATCCTCCTACCTAGGCCTCTCCGAATGCTAGGATTACAGGTGTGAGCCACTGTGCCTAGCCTCACAGCTGGAACTTTTAATAGCCATGTAACACGACCTGGGTGCTTGTGAAACCACGGACTGACAATTGGAAGAGGCACCGGTGAACACTTGTAGCCTTTGTGTCAGGGCTGAATTGGTCCTCATACAGATGGCCACTAGTTGGATTTCATAAATTTGCAGGGCGGATCATTCCATTGTTGGACAGCTTCTTTCACGAGATGTCTTACTCAACTATTCATTGAAAATATGTCTACCTGTAATTTGCCTACGTGGGTTCTAGTTCTGCTTTCGGAACAAACGTAGACTAGATCTCTTCCCTTGCCGCGTGGCGGCCTTTCAGATGCTGTGTTCCTCTACGTCGTGCCCTTATCCTGCAGTTCTGTGCGGAGTGCACACAGCTCACCATTTCCGTCCTCCCTTTTGACAGTCTAGTTTATTGGTTGGTTCTGGTAAGCTGCAAACCCCAGAACTGAGCACGGCAGTGAGGCCGTCGGTGTGGCGGAAAAACTTCTGGAATGAGCCTTTACACCTAGGTTAAGGGCTCAGGTCTGCTGTCCACTGTGTGACATTAGGCAGGTGGCAGGACTGCAGAGCCTCAGGTCCTCATCTGTCATGGAACGTGTCAACACCCTACTGCGCAGCGCATCCTGGGGTCACATTGATGGCGTGTGGGAGGTGCTCTGGGTGCTGCAGCCCTGCCCTCGGCCTGTTGTCCCCTCCCTTTGGCCGACTTCCTCATGCTCTCCACCTCAGCTGAGCTTCCTCCTCTGCTTTCCTTTGCATTTTTGCTCAGAAGTCATGGGCTAATTCAGGCCTATTCTGACCATGGTATTTAAAACTGCCAGCAGTCCCTTCTCTTCATCCCATCTCACTTGGATTTGTACGCTCAGCTGTGTTTATCACAAGCTGAAGGACAGACATTTTTCTTACTTGCTTTACGGCTCCCCCCACTAGAATGAAAACAAGAGTCAAGTTACTCATCTGTTCTCTTCACTGCTGTGTGTTCCCAGTACGGAGCAGGTGGTCAGCAAATACTTCTTAAGTGAAAGAGTGTATTTCCATGACATCTGAGTTTCTGTTACAGTCTGGCAGTCAGAAAGCACAACGACATGCTTCCCAGTTTTTCATCAGAAGAGAAATACAGTTAGCAAATATATGAATTGTTCTTTTAATATTTCAGTTTCATACATTTATTGGTCAGATAATAATCCTTGCATTCTAAGAATGTTTTATGACAAAATAGTTACCTATGGTGGAAAGATCATAATTCTAAAATTCTGAAATGTTAAAATGAAGAAAAATGTAGTTTATCACTGATTTCATTTTCCAGTGACTTAAATGCATATAAAAAAGTAAAAAAAAACAAACATTGTATTTCTTATTTATGAACTCATTTTTGCCCATAACTACTTTGATTTTATATTTCTTACTTGACAGTGGATCTTAATAGATATAAAACTCTTCTTCCAAGTGGTCATAGCCCACACTATGCTGCCAATAGTGACTAGCTCAATATGCTGCCATTAAGCAGGTGCCCTGGGAGGGTATGGAGAGTATGGTTTTTGGTCTTCTGAAGTCTTACTTATTGAGGGGAGTAATAATCAAGACCATGGGGGAGGGAGGGAGTAGGCTTTTTATGGACTCTATCTCAAAAAAAAAAAAATTGCGTTGTTATTCCTAGAACTGGGTTCCCTCTCATTTTAATACTTTATATGGTTATCTCAGAATTGTTGTGCTGATTTCAAGGGCAGAGAAATTTTAAAACTACAATGTAAATGATACTGTGATTAACAAAAGTTAAAAGGTGACAGAGATAGCTGATAAGGCGGTTGAAGTCCCTCTAGTTAGCTTCTGCTTGAGAGTTGTTTACTTTAACACCTGCACCCGATCTTTAAGCCCTTGACTCTGGTTTCAGCTTTATTGTTAGTCTTCTACTCTAAATGGCAGTAGAGGAAAGATAGAAGCAGAGGGCCCTAGGTTCTGGTGGTGAGCAAGCACTCTAACAAGAGTTAAAAGAAGGGAAAACCACAGAAGGCTGAAAGGGTTAGGGCTGACTTCCTAAAGCAGGCTTGTGCTTTCCATAAGGAATTGTTCAAGTTCTGATAAGAATTTTGTAAGTGGAAACCTGATAGCCTGCCATGTTTATGTTTAAAGGATTTTTGGTTGGTTTAATAAAAGTTGAAAGAGTGTATACTTTTGATATTGTAGTTCACCCGTGAAAACAGATACAGCACATTGCTTTTCAGCCTGTAGCACAGTGGTGGCCTCCAGTGTGGCATGCACTCCCAGCATGTCTGTGGGGCTGAATCGCTCCTTGGCTTCACAGGATGGTCAGTATAATGAAGAGCATATGCTCGGTCTTTGTAGGCAAAGATAGAAGGTTAATGGTCCGTAGAGTGGTCAGTTATTTGGGCTTATGGTTAAGTTGTTTACTCCTGTGCTAGAAGAGTTCTATGAGAAATATTACAAAGTTTATAATTACCTTTGGATTAAGATAACAATTGATGGATACCAAATTGTTTTAAAATATTCATCCTGACATTTTTGTTACTATCAATTTCCAAAAGTAAATTTATATTATTTTGCCTCAGCTCTTTGCATGGCTTCAATCTTCACCTGGACAGTTTCTCAATATTTATCTGTTTTTTGAGCTCTAGTACATTGTTTTCAATTGCTTAGTATAGCTCTGCCTTGCTGCCAGTCTCTTCAAAAGCATGCCGCACTGCCTTTGGCTGTTCCTTCCAGCCCTGTGTTCCTGCTTTTACTTCCTCAGTTTATGTCGTCCCGGTCCAGCGGGTTGTGAAAGCCAGAAGCTAAGGGGTCATTCCTGATGTCTTTCCTTTCCTAGTATAATGTGTCCTAGTGGGTCACAAAGTTCTTTTGATTCCACTTCAGATCTGCCTCGTCTGTCTTGACACGCACCTGCTGTTGCTGAGTCCACACTTGGTCACTTAGACAGAGTGAGCTGTGGCAGCGTTTTCTTAGATGTCCTCAATTTTGACCCCTTCACTGCTCCACAGCTCCACTTGTCCACACCTCAGCCTCAGGAATAGTCGTCTTTTATAGGTCTACAAGTGAGCCTTGTGCCTGCACGCGCACGCTCTCCTCACTGAGATGGGCAAAGCTTCTTCAGTAGAATTCCTTCACCCAGCGTAGACATGTTTTATTACGAGAATATTTAGATAAGCTCCTGCAGCTGAGTGGTTCATTGTGCCTGAGTGACGGTGGGTGTCACTAAAGCAAGCTCACTAAGGAAAGTGCTGTTAGAGCCAGATGAGGATGGTGAAAACACGGCGTGGCTTGATCTCAGAGGAGGTCCTGACAGACAGGCAGGGCTGAATTATCCAAGAGGAGGAGGCTTGCCAGGTTGGAGGCGCGGGGTGGGATGGGTGGATCAGTAGGAGCAAGGGGCTGGCATCTGGAGTACAGCCTGGCAGGCAGCTCAGTTCGGTCGAGAGCTTAGGCTGTCTAGGGAGTCTGTCTCAGCTGAGATCCCAGCTCTGTTACTGTGCTAGCTAAAGACCTCTTAATGTCTATAACTTGTATTCCTGAACCATCGCGGGGAATAAAAATGTCTATTTCATCTTAATGTTCTTAAGTGATGAGGTGAGTTATTACAGGTAAAGAATGGCAGACATATAGGAAACACTCACTAAATGTAGCTGTGGCAGACATATAGGAAACACTCACTAAATGTAGCTGTTATCAGTTCTTGAGCTGAGAAGAGTAAAGAGCTGCATAACGTAGATTTTTACAAAGTTGGGCTTTGTGGGATGTGACAGACTTGCCCTTTCTACTCTCAATAGTTTAGTCAAATTTGTACAGTTTAGATTCTAAGTTGAATTTGGGATTTTTTGTGCAACAGAGAGAGTCATGGATTCAGCCTCAGGATGGGTGTGTATCAACAAGTAAGGTCCCACGGGAGGCTTGGTGCTGGGACTTCAGAGGGCGACTGTCTGACGTGCGGGAATAAGCTGTGCTTTGACATCAGACCTGGGCTGTCTGCTGAAGGGTGGATTTTTAAAATATTTCAGAATTTCAGGTTTCCAATCTGTTTAAATAGGAAAAAATATATGTTAGAAATGGGTATATGGTAGAAATACTTTACAAGGTTACTGTGAGATATATGATGAAATTACCTAAAATACGAGTATTTCTTATTCTTGTTTTGGGGCTGAAAGTCATGAAAGTTTTGAAATGAGTCATTGCTTAGAGCCAGTGGTTCTCAACCTATGGGTCACGACCCCTTTGTAATCTTGAAAATACATTGCAGCATTAGGAAGGTTGAGAACCACTGGCTTAGACAAAGTGATTACAATCTTGTGAAAGTGGTATTATTTCTAGGAGTGGAGTAGGGCAGTGATGCCAAGCATAGTTCCCAGACCAGCAGCATCAGTATTACTGGGAACACTTAAGATGCACATTCTCCAACCAGCCTGAAACCTGCTGAACCATAAACTCTGGTGGAGGAACAGGAGTCAGTGTTTGATGAACCTTCCTGCTGATTCCAAGGCAGCCCACTGAGCAGGGGAGGGTGGGAGGAGCCCTGACTCCTCACTGCTGGGAGCTTTGTGCTCTCTGCTTCCCTGGGAAACCTGTGGATTGCTTTTCTTCCCACTGTCTTCTTGGCCTTTTCTTTGAAGATTTTTGCCCAGACTGGCAGCCACATGTGGTCAAAATGAAGAGTGAGCACAGGAATGCTTTGTGTTCCTGTGTGTGTGGGGGTGGTGGTGGTGGGGTTGGGTTAATCTTTCTTTAAAGCATTTGCCTTCTTGTTCACTGTTAGAAGGAAGACTTTGGCACCGTTCAGCTTCAGCTAGTTGGCTTTTATGCAAGTACAGAGTTGCAGTCACAATGTTCAAGGGACAACCCTGTAGATTTCAGAGCTGTTTGTCTGGATAGCTCCCCCGTGTCAGTCTGCTCTGACAAACTCTTGGACCTCTGGCCTCAATGAACTCCCGTCTGTCTGCTGACCTTGCCCTGACATGCAGCCCCTGTTTGGGTTCCACCTCCCTGTACCTGGAAACGGCCTTCAGCTGATGCTGATGAAGTCTTGCACTGATTTCTGACCACTCTAACTGTAGTTAATATATAAATATAAAACCATTGTTTTATATTTCTGGTTTTGCTTTCTAGTTGTTTAAGATGGGAGTGTAAATACGGTCCTTTTAAACTGCATTTCAGTTAGAAACCTCCTACTTCATTGGGGTAAAATTTACATACAATGTAATGGGAAATACTATGTTAACACTGAGGCTCTAACAAACACATATCTCAGCTACTTATCAAGGTACAGAACATTACTTTATCCAGGAAAATCCCTTTATTCTGCTTTCCAGTCATCTCATTTACACTTCTCCTAAAGGAGACATTATTCTGATTCTTTTCACTATTGATTAATTTGTCTTCTGTAGAAATTTATTTAAATAGAAACTTAAAGTATATATATGTATATGTTTAAGTCTTAATTTTTTATTCAGTATAATTTTTGAGATTCATTCACAGTGTTGAAAACATTGGTAGTTTATTTCTATATATCTTCCAATTACACTTTTGATTTTTTATTTTTCTCTAATTTTATTTAGACAGGTGTTGTTTACTTTCCAAATATTTGAAGGATTTCCTAGACATTTCTAAATATTTTTCTTGTGATTAGAGAACATATTTTGTAAAATTTATCTCTTGAAATTTATTGAGAATTATTTTGCTCAGCATATAATCTGGAAAGTCCCACATGAACTTGAAAAGAATATGTAAGCGTTCTGCAATTACAAGGCACAGCAGGCTATACATGCTAGTTAGATCAAGGAGAGTGTTCAAGTTTTTACATCTAATAAATCGTCGTCATCATCATCATTTTTCAAGGTCTGCTTCTTCTACCACTCACTGAAAGAGCTCTGTTGAAACGTTTAGATAGGATTGTGGGCCTGTTTTTCCCTTAAGTTCTTTTAATGTTTGCTTCATATGTTTTAAAGTTCTCTCGTTGCTATTATTTGCATACACCTTTAGGATTGTCAATCTTTTCATTATTTATTTTATCATTTTGAAATGTTTCTTTATGTCTCTGGTTATTTTTTCTTGTTATGAAGTCTTTTTTGTCTGATACTAAGGTAACCTTACCAGAGATCTTATGTTACATTCAACCCATTATTTCTCTATAAGTAGTTAATCACCTTAGTCTGTATCATTGAAATTTAGCTAAGATATAAATCAAATAATTTAAGTAGAACATCTGTGTAAAAGTTTTCTTTTGAGATACATTTCCACAGTCTGTGTGTATAAATTAATGATTTTATTTTATTTTCTCTATTCCATAAGATTTGTAAAGGGTAAAAATCAACTCTTAACAGTTTTCTTATAGTAACTAAAAGGACAGATAGATTTAGGCACAAAAACTATGATGTGTTAAAGATCTGAATTTCTTTTTAAACAATGGACTATTTCAAGAAAGTTCTATGATTTTTAAAAAATGACTTTAATTTTTATGCTGTAGTTCAACTGAATCACTGCTGCTAAGGCTAGTTCCTATTGCTTGAGAATACCTTTTATTTAATAAAATACATTGATACTATTATCAATAAAAAAACTCTTCATTACAAGGATAGCATGATAAAAAATATTATAGACTACTTGATACAACATTAAACCTTTAGTTAAAAAAGTTTTTGAATGATCCATTTTACATGTTTTTACAACATAATGTATATAGATATAACATGGAAAGAATACATTTTAATTGATTTTTAAAAAATAATAGAGTGTTACCACAGGTTCTTTTCCACAAGGGTCTTTGGGTTAGCGAATTTCATATTTTCAAGTGAATCTTTCTAGAATATCTGTTTGTACAGATATGAAACAGATCGTAGCATATAGTAAATGATCAATATTTCTTGATTAACTTGTGGATTGTACCACATGAAATTACTAATGTCACATCAGTTGAAAATTGATTACAGTTAGTAAAGTTGGCATAAAGTATGTTTCCATTCGTGCTATTCAGAAATGTGATAGAATTATGCTCTTAATTTTCTTTGATACTGAGTTTTTTTTTATTATTTATTGTTTTCCAGAGAAGTAAATGCTGTAGTGTCTTCAAAAGAATTGTGAATACTTTTTTAAAATGTGATTTAAAACTGGGACATGTTGTAAACAAGAAAAGTAGAAACATTAGTTTGGGCTTAGATGGCTGGCTTACAAAAGAACTATTCAGTAATGGTTTAAAAAATCTTGTTCTGGGATCTGAACTTCAAAATGAACTTTAGGGGAGATCAAAATCCATTTTAAACAAAGATAATGAAGAGCCAAATTGAAGGCTAAGTTAAAAACCTCAATTCAAGGCCTTGCAACAGTCTTAAAGAGTTTCTGCTATGACTCGGGAAAATGTAAAAATGGACTTGAGATACCCTCTTGAGAGGTCATCAAGGATGGAGGTGTAATCATTAAAGTTCAAAACAGTGAAAAACTATTTTGGAGCATATCATAACATATGGCCAAAAAAAGGGAATACTGCTTGACAATTAATTGATAGCTATTTATAAAACGATTGGGTGCTGGTGAAATTCCCTAATATTTTGACACTGTTATCATTTTGACCAAAAACTTCTGAAGACTGTATAGTGATCTGTACAAGTAAACAATGACAGCAGCAGCAATATTGTTAAGAAATTTAAATTATACATGGAATTTTTGATTTAAAAACAATATCCTTTGGTTAATAAACATGAATCTGTACTTTTACATGGCAGGACTCGGCCTCACATCTCCCAGACTACAAAAGCAAAGTCAGTTGACTTGGGTGTGAAGTTGTCACATCCATTTGACCAATCGTTTTTATTGTTCGGAGCTTTTTCTATGAAACAACATATTCCCCAATTGAGATGCAGTAACTGGAGAATTTGAACAATTTATACAATTTAACAAATGACGAATTTTATAAAAATTAAACATTTACTATTCCATTGGAGGAAAAACTATTAATGCTCCTGTTGCATATTTTGATTGAATAAATCTTATTTTTTTTTAAAAAAAAAATACGTAATACAAATGGCATTACTAAAAAGTAAGATTTCTGACTGGGCTCAATGGCTCATGCTTATAATCCCAGAACTCTGGGAGGCCCAGAGGAGAGAATTACTTGAACTCAGGATTTCAAGACCAGCCTGAGCAAGAATGAGACCCCATCTCTAGTAAAAATAGAAAAATGAGCCAGGCAGTGGGATGAGCACCTGTAGTTCCATCTACGTAGGTGGCTGAGGCAGGAGAATCACTTAAACCCAAGAGTTTGTGGTTGCTGTGATCTAGGCTGAGGCCACAGCACTCCAGCCTGGGCCACAGAGGAAGACTGTGCTTCAAACAAAAAAAAAAATATTTCTGTCCTGCTGCTGTTCTGCCTATATCTTATATTAGAACAGTTCTTAACTGCCATGAATTTGTTTGAGTTGGTAATCTTGGGTTGGTTAGAACTAAATTTTGAAGGGGGTGGTAAGTTCTGGGGGGTACGTGAGGTATGAAATGTGGGAGGTTTGGTTGGTATATAGTCTTGCCCCCACAACTAAATTTAAGTCAATTACAGATGGCATATATCATGGTGTTCCCTATAAGATTATAGTGGAGCTGAAACATTCCTGCGTCCTGGGGGCATAGTGGCCTTAGGACCGTCACAGCACAATGCACTGTCCCTGTGTTTAGGCTGAGCTGGTGGAAACCCTGCTCTGCTGCCAGACATGGTCAAGTTTAGGATGTGCCGTTCAATTCTGTCCAGTGCAAAATGCTTGATAAGGTAACACATGACTGTTACAGGTCTATGTGTGCACTATACTATACTTAGTATAATTTTAGAATCCATTCCTCTACTTAATTTTTAAAAAGGCTAACTGTAAAACAGCCTGAGGCAAGTGCTTGAGGTTTTCCAGAGGAAGGCCTTGTTATTAAAGGAGATGAAAGCTCCACGCATGTTGTTGCCCCTGAATACCTTCTAACAGGCATGATGTGGAGGTGGAAGCCAATGATTTTGGTGTCTTTGATCCTGTGTGGGCCTAGGCTAAAGGGTGTGTCTGTGTCATAGTTTTTAACAAAACAAGTCTAAGAAGTAAAAAAGAAAAATAAGCAGTATTTGTTTTCTTCTTTATCCCTCTGGATTTAGTCTTTTAAGTCTTTTTGAAAGACTTTACATTTTTAAAATGGCAGAAAAGCTCATAGGATAAAGATAAAAGGAAGATAAATTTTTGTCCAGCAGTACGGTTTTTTTATGTTCTATGCTAAGTGTCATTACTAAAAGTGTCCAAAAGTTTAAAAAATAATAATTCGATAAAGTTAAAAAGGTACACTAAGCTTATTTGTCATTGAAGAAAGAAAAATATTCTGATAAATTTAGTGTAGTCTAGGTGTGCGTTGTTTCTGAAGTAATACAGGCCTTCACATTTCCTCAGCACCAGCTCACCAACGGCAGCCTGCAGTCGTACAACCCATTTAAGTAAGTGCGCTATACAGGCATACCGGTTTTTATCTTTTTACCCTAGCTTTTCCATGTTCAGGTACATAGATCCTGACCAATGCATTACAGCTGCCTACAGTGTTCATTACAGTTCTATCCTGGGCAGGGTTGTTGCCTAGGAGAGAGGGGCTGTACCCTACAGTCTAGGTGTGTAGCCAGCTCTGCCATCTAGATTTGTGTAAGCCCACTCTGTGATACTCACATGCCAATGAAATTGCCCGAGGATGTCTTCCATCATTAAGGGATATGTGACTGTACTTGCACGTTCGCTTCAGATGTAAGGAATGTTCAGCCCATGTCCTTCAGTTTCTTGCTTTATAATCGTTAAGCTGCTGGAGTTCTGACTCCTTTGACCTGTAGTAGTTCCTCTTCTGAGAGAGAAGGTAGTTTCTTGTTACAGTGGTGGGAGGAGAGCCCAGGATCAGTTTCTGTTCTGAATGTGCCCCGCTGGTGCCCATGGGCATATGCCTTAGCTGTTTTTTGTTGCCCTAGAGCAGTGGTTCTCAACCTTCCTAATGCCTCCTAATGCCACGACCCTTTAATACAGTTCCTCATGTTGTGGTGACCCCCAACCATAAAATTACTTTCATTGCTCCTTCATAACTGTAATTTTGCTACTGTTCTGAATCATAATGTAAATATCTGATATGCAGGATGTATTTTCATTGTTACAACAGGGTTGCGACCCACAGGTTGAAAACCACTGCCCTAGAGGGTGCTGCATTTTTGGAATAGTCTTCTG